>NW_020869858.1:1085268-1112768 GCF_003789085.1 Penaeus vannamei
TCAGAAGTGTGGCATGAAACAGTGTTCAATATTCCATGAAATGTTAAGTGGCAGGAATTACTGGAAATGGAGCAAATCCTGAGATTATGATTAGAACACTTTATGCCACACGAGACACTGTTTCTACCTCACTTTACCTGTGCCAAGACCCCTTGAAGCCCTTTGCTTTTTTTTATTTATTTATTATTTTTTATTTGTTTATTTTCTTGTCTTCCTTTTTTCTTTTCTGTTATTTTATTTTTTGTTTTTGTTTTTGTTTTTGTTTTTTTTTGAGCGGTTGCTAAATTATTTATTGTGCCCTCCCCTCCCCGGATTTTTTTTCTTTTTTGAACAAATTGTCTAACATCCGTAACTAATTTTCTTACAACTTAAAATTAGCCTTGCTTTTTTCTTGATTTCTTTTGTCTTATTATTATTTGATTATATGAGAAAACAAAATTTTGCAGAATTCCTAAGTGGGTGGATTCAGAAAACAATTCAGTCATTTTAATTTGATTTTATTTGTATTCTTAATTTCTATTAAGTCGTTGCCTCGCTGTTTGTTTCTCTCTCTTGTTCTTTTTGTTTTGTTTTGTTCTATTTGTTTGAATTTGCTGATTGTTTGCAAGCCCTTTCCTAAAACTGAGCCAAAAATTATAGATTTTAAGGTACCTCACACCCAGATGTGTTTTCCAGTAGGTATTTCAAAAAGTCTGAAATCTTTTAACCAAAGAAGAGTTGTCATTGTTTTAGAAATTGTTATTTGTGTAGTAAAAAAATTAAAAGGGGGAGTTCACCTCATGATAACCATCTGGGTGTTCCCAAGTAGAAGTAGACATTAATATTCATCTACCAACTTAAAACAACCAGAGGACCAGTACCATCTTCAGAAACTGCAAGTACTTTTGAAACTATTCTCTTTTTCCATCTTTTCAATCTCCTTTTGGCCCTTTTCTCTTTACATCTCCTTTTACGCTTTTTTTCCCCCCTAGTGGAATGCCGGATAAAAGTTGTTGCTTTTATCAAATGTTTATCTCCTCCATTTGAAAACTATAGATGTTGTCCCGTTTTCAAATATTTCTTGGTGTACTGCACTTTCAAATGGTCTTTATGCTTGACATTTCTCTTCACTTTAGCTTATCTTAGCCAAAAAAACATACTTTCCTTAGTCACAGCGGCCGTTTTCATCGTTTTTTATCAAGGTAAGTTGAATATCAATTATCTCTATATATAGACCTAATATAGGGAAGTATCACTAGGAGGAAATACGTGGTCATTAAAGCAGTCAGGCCTTTTATTTTGTTAAATTTTGTTTTCAACAAGAGAACTTTTTTAACAGTAAGTATTGCATGGTAAGTGTGTAAGCTGCAGTAAATAATGTTGTATTTTACATATTTACTGTTTACAAATTACAAAAAAGTGCATGTATTTTCAAATATTTGCTTTTTAGTGTTCCACAGTATCATAAATAATATGATCTATAGAAACTGAAATACAGTATTGTATGTCCATACTTATTATCAGTACACTGGAATCTTGCAATTGATATAATATTTTAGAAAATTATATGACAACAATATTTTCATGTCCAAATCTGGGAAACTTTTGAGAATTGACAGGTTAGCCATTATGAGTGTGAACTTGCATCTAATCACCACTTACTTCTTCCAGGGGTGTGCCCAGCAAAAGCCCAACTCTCACAGGCAGCCCAACTCTTTACGGCGAGGCCCTCAATGCTAGCCTGCAGGTTTGTACTTGAAGATACTTTGTTTAGTCCCATTACTGTGGTTGCTTGCTAAGTACAATCCTTCTAGAATTGTTTTTATTATTTTCAATATTCTCATAGGAAATTTGACTATCAGGTTATAAACAAAATTCTCCTCCTACAGGCTGCCTTGGCAGATTCTAACCTGCCGCTGTTGAACACTGCCTTCAGTGTTAGCTCCAGTGTGGAGAAGAGCGGATCTCCACCTGTATCCTACCATGAGGCAATGACACGTCATGAGGAGGAGGAAGAGCCTTCACATAGAGAGCGTGAGCGTGAGGAGGAGCCAGAGGACTCCTACCCATCACAGCTGGTCAAGCAGGAGATGACAGAAGAGGAGACGCCAATGGAAACTCAGCGAGACTGTGAAGACGAGGCACACCCTGCAGCTTCTCCTGTATCTCACTACCGTCATTATTCTGGGATGGAGGAGGACCGGCCCCGCTCTCATAGCCCAGTGCCACCCAGTCCTGTGTCCCAGCCACCACCACCACCTCCAGTGTCCCACTCCATGCCCCATGTGCCCACTTCACTGGGACTCCCCCCACCTCTGCAATTACTACACGAGGCTCACATGAGGCAAGGGCCTCCTCTAGAAGGCTAGTGATGTAGGGTATGTGAATGGAGTGACACATTACCTCCCAGTGGTTAAAAACTACATAAAAATCACCACTTTTCCTACTGCCATCTTCCTCAACAAGCCAGCCAGTGGATTCTGGCAAGGAAGCAAGATATACAGTCAGTTAATGACCGTTATGTTATCTGGTATCTTTTATTTAGATGGTGTATTATCTCCTGTACACAAAGAAAAAACACTGGCTTGTGTACATGATGCAGGGAAACCTGTAGGAAAGGAAGGAAGAATTTGTTATTTTTGCACTGACGGAATTAGACTTTCTAATAGTAATTGTTTCATATCAGACTAGTCTTACCTAAGGCACTGTCGTCGGTCAAGGCACAAGTGTGTATGTTCTCGGTGATGGACAGACATTGTTTTGTACAGAAGGTTTTGACAAGGATGTGATCGCATACTGTAGTAAAAGTGTAGATTGAAACTGGACTACAGGAAGCGCAGGCAGAGTCTTCTGGAGCCTCTAGCCTCACCTAGTGTAGAGTAGCCTAAGGCAACAGATGGCTGGGCAGCCAACTGTGTACCATTCCTAGATGGGTCACCAAGATCCATCTGTGCTTTCCTACCCCCTGAACCCCATCCTTAGCCCAGTAGATATTGTCCAAGCATGCGTCACATTAAGTTCAACTTAAGACTAAACACATTTCAAAAGTCTTAGTTGAGCAAAAGTACTAGGCACTGAATCATACTTATAACTTAAAGGGACTACCAGCTAAAGTTAATTCATTTATCAAGTGCCATATTTTGAGTCCTTTATGAGCTAACATGTTGTCAGTATAATTAATGCAGTTAAATTTGATCTCAGACTTAAAATAGCTCTTCCATGACAATTACTAGCACCTCCAGTCAGTAAACCCTTAAATTTGTTTCTCTTGTTAAACTAAATGAAAGTTTGTATAAAAAAAAATCACCTTTGTGTAGCAAGTCTACAAGAAATTTATCTTGTAAACTTACTGCAGAAGGCAAAGTTACATTATCAATATAAATACATCTTCCTGACGCAGTAGTCTTGTACCTCGAAGAAACCCACCTATTTCCATTATTTACACTATTTATTTGTTATTTATATTGTAGAGTAAGTGGGGTTAGGACAGCACAGAAATGAGATCCCTGGTAGTGTAGTGTTCTAGTGTAAATTAGATTTAAACAGCCATCCCAAACCTAGTGAGACATGGGAGATGTGATTGTGTAGTTGTCTGAAATATGTTTTTGGGGTTCAGTTCTTGTAAAGGACTGCAGTCAGTAAGGTTCAAAAACTTGTAGTGTAACATGTCAATTATGTGAGGAATGTTTCACCTCTAAAACAGATTTTCAGGACATATGACATGGCGTCATAGAACACTGTCAATGGTGTTATTTTAGATTTTTTAATTGGTTCTTCCTTTTTAGCTAATTAAATTAAGAAATAATGCAGGGTTTACTGTGACATTGAAATCTAAATGAACCAGTGAACTGAATTATAATTATGGAATTATCTGTTGCCTGTCTCTAACCACATCAGTTGCAATGACTCATTAAAACAGGGACTGTAACATGAAAGTCCCAAATGTCTAAGACAGCCAGAACAATGTGTATACCCTTCTCCAAAGTAAGTTCATTGGGCTTGGTTAGTAGGAATTGCATAGAATGGACCACTGTTGTAGAAGCATTGTTAAAGATGCTACCATATGATACATACTCAAGCCTGTGTATTGCATTACCACTGTAGGTTAGCCTTGCTGTGTTGGGGAGTCAGAACTATGTTGGGTATGCCAGTAACCAGAAATCTCATGTCTTCTCTTAACCATTTCCATACATTCAGTTCCTAATCCCATCTCACTGTTACTGTAGATTGCCATTGTTTCATCAAGTTCCTTTATATACAGTTGGTGTACTATATCTGTCACCTGCAGTTGGTGCACCCACTGCCAAAAGATGTTGCAGTGAACCCCCATTATAGTTCTGTTCCCTGTATCGCCATATGTCCCTGTTGGTCGCAAGTCACACGGTAGTAGAACAGCTTCTTGTAGAACATTCCCCCCTTGGGCAACATCATGCCCAGACCCCAAGCAATAACTGTCTGACGTATGACTGAGTGTATTACCATGAACAGTTCCCCCTCTCCCATTTTGCAATGTCCAGCTACTGTCACTGAATGTGGCTCTCTGTAAGGTAGTCGTTTAGAGGTGCTTTGTTTATTTGAAGCTGCTATATATACAATGAACATACTGTGTAAGCAGAGGTTTATTTCACTGTGACTTGCAGAGAGCCCTAGGTGCAAGCATGGATGTGACCTGAGACCCGTAACATGCGTGTGGTTTAAATACTACTTCAGAAAGGTTTGTTTTAATCGACAGTGATAAAAAGCAAATCTTGCCGAAGAGCAAGTTTGGTCTGGATAAAACAAAGCATTTATTTGCCATGGTGATATCATAATTTTCAGAAAAAGACATTACAGGCAACAGATATGAACAAAAATGACTGTTGGCAGTATGTTTTTGTTAAACAAGTGTAACACAATGTCCACATGCATTAAGGGCCTCGTGTATATAATCTCTTGAATGAAGTGAAACGCAGTAAACAAAGTAAGGACAGAGAGTGATTTAGGTGGAAAAATATTCCACACTGAATTGCTTACTACAGACTTGACTTTGGTCATTGCGTGACTTAATGAGCCAGGTTAGAGATCTGGCCTCGTACAAGTGTACAGATTTTTAAGTTACAGGTATTACAACCATCCTTTTGTTCATATTGTAAATTCAACAAAGGCAGCATCTAGTTGTGTCTGCCAAGACTCACTAATATTATTATTCAGATTTAGTCCAGAGAGCTATAGAAGATGAATAAAGCATGTCCTCAACTCTATATTTATATGGCAAAATGCTTTGTATGCCAGACATGTTCATTAATGATGAAAATTAGTGTGTGTTTTGATATTCAGCGCATAAGTGAAGAATTTCTGTCCCTATAGTCTCATTCCCTATTACTTGAGCAAAATGTATACAAGATCTCCATTGTCCATAGTAAAGTTACATCTTCCAGTGTGTGGAAATAGACTGAAAAGTTTTACTATTCAGGTAAACAGGGAGGTGGCATCTGTGATCTATTTACTCGGTGAAACTGAAGGAAAACTACATGACCAAGATGCTTGAACCTTGAGGTTTGTGTGTGTAACTAATATAAAGGAATATTAATTTAGTGGACTACTTCAAAGACCATGTGAAGATCTGAAGTGATTTTTTTTTCAAGAGTTAACTTTCTGCATGTGTGACAACTCATTCATTCATTCCTTGGAAAAATATGATGTCTTTGTTTCATATGTTACCAATTGATTTCCAGTTTCTCTGCCAGAAAAAAGAAGTATTGGAAAGAAATTGAGAGCAAAGTGATGAAAAAGAGCATTCACAGTTCCACATATGTAACTACTGGGACCTGTAAGAAAAGTAGTTATAAACTCGCAGGGTTACTTTATGTGCAATGGGACAATATACTTTGGAAATGGTGATAACCTTGAAAGTGAGTTTACTTTCCTGAATCAGTAGACTATATTTATTTTCATAATGTCATGATAGAAAAGAAAAACAATAGTAATGATCTGGAAGTTGTGATATTTGTGCTGACACTGATCTGAGTAAATACCCAATGATGTACTGTGACATATGCTTTTCACAGTTCATAAGTCATGACAAATCACCCCTTACTAAATGTGTTTTCCCAGATTACTGATGCAAGAATGACCAGAAAAAAATATGTGATAAGTTGTTAACCAGATTGCTGACCTCTATGGAGTATCTGTCTGCAAGTGTAGTTTTTTCAGTGATAAGTTGAAACACTGTACACCCCACATGTAAAGTCCCTACAGAGCAAGTAAAGTCATTAGAGTAATAAACATCTTTAATTCCATTAATCCTTTCTTAGCTTAGTCCTTGGTGATGAAATACAATCATGAAGGTGGTATTTTTATCCATTTACTGTATATAGGTTAGATAAAGTAAGAATATGATAAGGAATTGTTTATTTTAATGTTTCACCACATTGCCTAAATGTAAAGCAGTTCTTTATCCCTATGAACCCTAAACCAGAACAGATGTGGATTAGATCGTTGTAGATAAGCAATATGCTACATGGAAAGATAAATACCTTGGTAATACTGAATTCGGATTCTACACCATAATGCAGAGTAAATAATTGTGTAAATCATAAGTAAATATTCTGTTTCTTACCATCATGACCAAAGGATGATGTGGTTTGGAATCTTTCAAGCCTTGCAGCTTTTGTGGCAGATTGTAAGTTGTAGTAAATGATGAAATGGCAGCCAAGAAAATTCTGTGGGTTTGAATATACCACACTGGAGAATAACAGTATCAAAATTACTTAAAGCGCAACGTGCGCTACACACACACACACACACCACACACACACACACACACACACACACACACACACACACACACACACACACACACACACACACACACACACACACACTCACACACTCACACACTCACACTCATCACTCACTCACTCACTCACTCACTCACTCACTCACTCACACTCACTCTCTCACTCACTCACTCACTCACTCTCACTCTCACTCACTCACACTCACACTCTCACTCACTCTCACTCTCACTCTCACTCTCACTCTCACTCTCACTCTCCACTCTCACTCTCACTCTCACTCTCACTCTCACTCTCACTCTCTCTCTCTCTCTCTCTCTCTCTCTCTCTCTCTCTCTCTCTCTCTCTCTCTCTCAATTTAAGTAACTACAATTCTGCGAAATTCAAGATATATGGAAATACCATTATTTGATTATTATTACTTGTTATTAAATTATTATTATGCTAACACTTATTAGCATTATTTTTTTTATTATCATCATTATTTGTATTATTATTAATGATAATGATATTATTACTATTTATGTTATGATTATTATCATTTTTATTATTATTACTATTACTGTTATCACTGTTATCATCATTATTATCATTCTCATTATTTTTGTTATTATTTTTATTATTATTATTATCATTGTTATTATCATTTGTCTTTATTATCATTATTGTTATTATTATTACTATTATTATTATTATTATTGTTGTTATTATGATCATTATCATTATCATTATTATTTTGTTAATATTATTACCATTATTACTATTATTACTATCATCATTATTACTATGATCATCATCATTATTATTAGTAACACTTATTTTTATCATCATAATTGTCATTATTGTTATTATCATTATTATTATTAATATTATTTCTTTATCATTATCATTTTTATTATGATTATCATAATCTCTATTATTAATATCATCATTATTGTTATCACTACTATTATCATTATTATCATCATTACTCTTATTATTGTCATCATCATTATCACTATTGTTATAATTATTATTATTGTTATTAGCATTATTATTATTTTCATTATTATTATTTCCAAAGTATCCACCTGTTAATTGACTTAAGTTTGGGGGTAGGGGGGATCGGGGACCCTTTTCTCTTCATTTTTGATTTGCAGAACCTTAAGTACACACATTCATACGCATACCTACACACAAAACAAAAGCGAAACAGATAAGAGAGAGAGAGAGAGAGAGAGAGAGAGAGAGAGAGAGAGAGAGAGAGAAGAGAGAGAGAGAGAGAGAGAGAGAGAGGAGAGAGAGAGAGAGAGAGAGAAACGCACTCACACATACGCACGCACATCTCCATGCAAACACACGCACATACACGAAGCAAGCACACACACGCATTCACCCCTTTACACACATGTATACATACACATGCAGGTACACATTTAAACATACACGCATGCACGCACATCCATGTATGTACGCAGGCACATTGCTCACAGTCACACACGTGGAAATGGTTTTTAATTTTTATGGATTTTCATATCATTCAATTTGCAGTGTGAATTCCATTTATTTTTTTTCGGCCAATATCATTATTATTATCATTATTATCATTTATATTATCTTTTCATTATCATGATTATGATCATTATTATCATTACTATTATCGTTTTCATTATTTTGTATTAGTATTAATGTTATTATATTTACTGCTTTTATTATCATTTTAGTTATTATTACAATTGTATATATTATTTTTGCATTGCCATCATCATTATTATTATTTGTATGATCATCTCTCTAATTATTACTTAAGTTTTTACTGCTAACCAGATTTTTTTTTGAAAATTAATTTTTCCTTTTTTCCATTAACTTAAAGGCCACTAGTTTTTTATTTTGTCTCTTTATCTAATCCTTTTTTGTCTATTTTGTTAAATAGGCTTCCTATATGTTCAGTCCGGGCAAGTCGGAATATATTTATTTATATTTTTTCGGCCTTTTAATTTAGTTTGATTCATATTTCCCCAGCACCCATTAGCTTTATTCTATCATAAAGGTTTATAAATTATGGGGAGGGGGATGCTGTCTCCACGGTCCTTAGCTCCGGCATGTAGTCGCAAATAATAACGAGCTTGGTGCCGTCTTGGGGGATGTCGTAACCCGACTGATTTTAACATTGTGACAAGTCCTGGATGGACGTCGATTCCATGAGGCCAGATTCTTAGATCAATAACTCGCGTTAATAAGAATAGGCGTTGTATCTCCATTACAGTGCGCTTTAACTCTACGGCGAGAGAGCGATATTATACACATGCACGAGAGCAAGGGACCCGCTATACTTGGTGCGAGTTGAGGGCCGTTCGGTTAAAGGCAAGGGGAGAAGCAGCTTTGAAGCGCTTCATGGCGGCGCTTGGGAAATCAAACCCTCTTCGTCTAACTATAAGGAAACACAGCAAGCGTAACGTATAACAGGCCTTCAGCCGCGCCTTACCTTAAGCGTCTTGTGAGAATCGGCCCATACCAACCTTAAGCAGCTAACTTTTATTATTTAAGAATGACAATTCGATTGATTTTTTATTCATGGTGTTTGGATATAGTTGAACGTATTCTGAATCATTTTTTTTCAATGTGTTTTATCGCTCTTATTAAACACTACATATTATTGACTTCTCTAAGAACTCAATTTCTCCAGACTCTATTAAGGCATTGTTGTAGATATTTTTTTTATCTCCTTTTCTCAGTGAATTGTAGTCGATTCCCGAGTCGATCATATAAGATCAAACATAACGTAGGACGTCGTTGTACGTCCTCTTCAATAATGACGTATGGTTCTGCAAATCTGTGATTGTCATCTCTGCCAAGGAGGTTGTGTTTTTGGGTTACGGGGTACTAATTATTTGCTGATGCAATCTGAAGTTGCTTCCACTCACCCGAGAAGCAGAGATCTTAGAGCAAAAGGAGGCATTATCCACGGCGCTTAATCAAAGGCAGAGAGAAACTAAAAAGCAAAACGCGATATTTCTTAAAAGTTCGTGCATTGTCTCCCTCCATCACACTCCACTCTCCCATTATGACTTTAATAATGTGGCGGTTAGTTTGCCCCTGATTGGTCTAGACAAAAGATTAACTCCAAAAAAAAGTGTTGAACAAAGAGATCTAATGGTGTTGTCCTGTTGACCAAACTCTTTAGGTATTGCCAAGACGTTTTAATAAAAGGATTCATTAGCGCGATTGCGAAGATAAAGCCAAGGAACATCGCACCCTTTCACTGCTAGTTTTTAGTACTCTGAAGTAAAGGACAGGTTGGATTTATTTTTAAGGTTAATGTGACGTGAAAAAAGAACGTGAAAAAATCAATTTAAGTGCTAAATATCGAGGTCGTATTCAGACAATCCGTGACGACTTCAGTGACGTTGTTCACTTTTCATGATTCAGCTAGGGAACTAAAATGCTTGGACGTTTTCAGTGTGAGTCTTAGTGACTTACGCAGGATGGCAAGTTCTCTCCAAAAGCGGTCATTATAGGCAATTCGAAGTTGTACTCCCATCATTCTATAGATGGATAAGTGGCAGGATGGGCTTGATCAATAAAAGAGCTTTAAGAAGATACTATGAGATAGCGGTGACACATGAATCGTTCGGAATGATAAAGCAGCGAATGGTTAAGGAGATTTACTCTTTAATGCTGTAAAAAGAAGTTAGACATGACAATGGATGTTTGGTCATTATTGGTTCAGTAAAACAGGCTCCTGAATAGCGAGGGAATTATGATCATTTCGTAATCATACGTAAGGGGTGATCGATTAGCAGTTATTGTTTTTGTAGCATGTTAGATTCATTGTATTTTCATATTCTAAATATTCCACCATATCAAATTCGATTAGCTTAGCAGAAATGTCTGTATCGAGCACAAAGAGATTTTAGTTTTCCTATCAACTTGGCATAAAGATCGCAACCCGCTTAGCATTTTATTTTGCTATAAGAGGTTACATGTTCGAATAACATTGTGTGATAAAAAAGACTCATCATAACTTCATTATTCATAACTTCATTTGATGAAGCAAAGCTCACATCAAAAATATTCGATGAAGAGGTGACGATAGTGTGAATATCACGGCAGAGACGCGAACACAGAGATACAACAAACAACACACTAAGATAAGTGATACCAGCACACTCAACATTCCACACACACAATTTATAGTTACGTATAGGCTTATATTTGTAAGCGACACGCACAGCACGCACGCGACCGCACGCACGTCACAGCGCCTTACGACACACACACACACTACACCAGCACACACCACTACACAACACACTGACACACACACACACACACACAGCACACACACAAGCACACAACACACACACATACACACATAACCCTCGTACAAGGCCTAACAAGTCACAATAAAACTAAGCACAATTCAATATGAATGGAATACCCATGTTTGCGCAGTTACACGCAGGACAAAATCATACATAAACTAGCAAAGCCTCATTTAAAATCTCGAATACGCACTTTGATATGTAATTGATTTACAATCGGATGTCCGAAATGTAGTTTAAACACCTGTTAGTTGATTTCCTGTTTATTTCTTATCTAACATATTCCAGTTACGTGTGTTCCATATGATTAATCTTGTTTTATTAGCTGATTAATAATATTAATAAAAAGAATAATCAAGGTTAAATTATTCGTTTTCGGACGTGTCGGGATACATCCGAGAAAGCGAAGTATGCAATTTAGTAAAAAAAAAAAAAAACTATAAATGCTGAGCTGAGTTTAAAATACATTCATAGGCTAATCCTATATTATGACATGATTTTTTAACTGGCGATAATAGATTTAATACATTATTATTTCTGATTAAATCTGTTTTTTAGCATCCAAATTTGCTGCAGGAAGATTAGAGCAATTATGAATCTAGATAGATGGATGAGGTAATTACTAGAGTTGAAGAGCATTATAGCAGAAAGGATATAGATAAGGTATGTAAAGATTAGAGAGAACGAAGACGGGAAGGAGAAAGCCAGAATGAGAGAAAAGAGAGAACTGCGGATTTCCTCTAATTCTACAATGATTTTTACGTCCAATATATACGTGGTTTTTACTTTCATGCAGGAGCGTAAACGACAAAAGAAGAAAGAAGAGGAATGAATTAAATAGATAAGAGAAGAAATGACGTCTGAATTTTATGTGTATTTTATTATTCATGATTAGTGAAAATGATACATATTTCGTCCGTATTATAAACAATCGTTAAGAAAGAGCGTTGGAAATGCTTAAACGGATACGCAAATAGAAGCAGAAAGGCGGGGAGAAGAAATGAGGGATAATTGCTTTTCCTTATTTACCATAATACATGCATGTGAATCATGGATCTGCCAAAAAGAATGTTCTATTTCTAAACGAACAGAGTAGTAGAACTCATAAAAGAGTGTCGAGTAATGGAAATGTTGGTCTACATTTGTAAAAAGTGGACCTCACAGTGTTTATATCTCTAAATTTCTGTGAATTTCGTGATTGCACTTTTAGATACTTTTCTGTTGTATTGTCTGAGGAATTTTATATACCAGTTTAGACAATAAAACTGCTCTTTTCGATTAACGAAATCCTATATTTCAGGTATGAAGGCATGAGAAATGTTTATCCTTCTCCATGAGTTTATACTTAAAGTAATAGCTGTCGTTTACCACACGATGACAAGTGCAAGATGGCCCATGATCAACATATATCTGTTTTTGATTGCTTGAGCAATATATAGCCGAAACTGAACCACTAATTGTTCCTATATGTATATCGCTTCGTCTAATTATATCATACACACACAGACCTTTGCGTATTGCAATATTGATATTTGTTAACGAATTTATATTGGCCAATAGTTGTCAGTTGATTTGCATAGTGTCCATCTTTGGCCCGATGATTTTTTGCATATTCTTAAATATTTTCTTCTCTCTCCTCTCTCTTTCTCTCTCGTCTCTCTCTCATCTCGTCATCCTTCTTCATCTGCTCTCTTCTCTGCTCTCTCTCTCTCACTCTTCTCTCTCTCTCTCTTGTCTCTCTCTGTCCTCTCTCTTCTCTCTCTCTCTCTCTCTCTCCGTAATTATTCGCCGTCCTTTGTTCTCATCTTCTGAGAATCGTGCTCTCGCTACTGATCTAAAGCTTCCGCTCTCTCTCTCTCTCATATACTCATCGGTTTCTTCTCGCTCATCTCGTCTCTTCTCTCTCGGGCTCTCTCGATCTTTCCGTATCGCGTTTCGGTCCAATCGTGTGTTCTTTCTCTGTGGTTCTCTGTGTCTGTCTGTCTCCTCTCTTGCTGTCTCTTCTCTCTCGCGCGTTCTTGTGTGTGTTGTCGCTCGTTTCCGGCTCTCGTCGCCGTCTAATCGAGTGTGGTAAGTGTAGCGTTGCTGTGGTTTGCTCGTTCTATTGCTCTGTCTCTTCTCGTCGTCTGTGTGTTGTCTTCTCTCTCAGACTCATCCGTCATCTGTCGCTTCCGGATCTCTGTTATAGTTCATCCGGAGTTCTGTGTTCTCTGTTGTGTAAGTTGTATTTGTGGGGTCAGTAGGTGTGCGATTTCTTTATCCTGGACTCTCGTTGTGTCTGTGGTTCTTCCTCTCTCGCATCTCTAGTATTTCTCTTTTTGTCTTCTGGTCCCTCCTTTCGTCCTTCGTCTCGAATCGTCATGTCTAGGCAGTTCGTAGCATCTCGATTAGTCAGAATCATTTAAGATCCTTTCCTTTATTCGGCTACGTTACATCTTAGTGGTCTAGGTGGCAAGAGTACTGGTGTCATCAGCTCTCACGGCTTGCACGAACAACTCTCCCTCTTCTCCTCCTCTCATCCCTCCTTCTCCCCATCTTCTCTTCTTCTCTGTCTCTCTCTTCGTCTCTCTCTTCTCTCTCTCTCTCTCGTCTCTATTCAATATTCATATTTTTGACTTGCCTTTATGTTTAATTAATCGATTCAGCCATTTATAACATGTGCGCATAGTTTCATCATTTAAGATTCTCTCTCTGTCTCATAATCTCCCCGCTACCTTTCCCTCTCGCCTCACATCTGTTTCTAAAACAAGACACCCACAATTCCTCCTCAATCTTCTCTCCAGGGCCTTCCTCCTCGCCGTGACTTCTGACAGGTTGTTTGTCCTTACATCCCCTAGTCATTTCTTCCTTCCGCGCACTACGGGCGGAGTAAGTTTTTTTCCCCCCCTCTTCCCCTCCTCCCCCCCCCGCCCCCCCCTTCCTTCCTTTTATCCCTCTCTCCCTTTCTCCCCCCTTCCCCCCCCCCCTCCCCCCCCCCTTGTTCTCTCTCCTCTCCTTTCCTCTCTCTTTCTCTCTTTTCTCATCTCAACAGTACGTGAAAAGGTACTTTTTGTTGTGAAAAAGAATAAAGTTTTGCGATAATCATAAAAGCTTTTCCTGGTGACTGCTTGTTGGTATTTACGTTATGAATTTCAGCGCATAAGAATGTTAAATTATATGATGATTAATAATGGTAATAATGATAGTAGTAATGATGGTGATGATGATGACTGTCATTATTATATTACCATGATGATAAGGATAACATGATGAAAATGATAATCATATTGATAATGATGATAGAAAATAAATTGAATAAAGAGTAACCAATATTTACAATAAAAGAGGAAAAAACATAAAAGAATTAAATCGAATTTAAGAATACACGAAAGTACAAGTTGGATGAAATAAATTACGAAATGTATAAGACAAAAATGTTTTTTTAAAGAGATATAAAAAGACAGAAAGATAAAAAAAAAACTTCTTTAAAAGCAAAACCTGTGTTGTTAATAAGAAATAAAATACAAAAAAAATCAAACAATGGTAGTTTATTTTTCCTAGATTTATTCTTATTGTATAGTTTTCTCCTGCACTGGCAAGTACAAAGGTACACATATATATGAATATACCCAGAATTCTTGTACGCATGTAACATAGTCCTATACGGGATTATTGACATGCAGGCACATATGTACATATACGTAAATACAATAACATGTACACAGATATACACATAGATATGTCATGCGCATACATACACATTTCCTATAATAACAAACTGGTGGTGTGTATATATATATATATATATATATATATATATATATATATATATATATATATATATATATATATATATATGTACATGTATGTATGTATATATTATATATATATGTATATATATAATATATATAATATATATATATATATATATATATTATATATATATATATGTATATATATATATATATATATATATATATATATATATATATATAATATATATAATATATATAATATATAAATATATATATGTATATATATGCATGTATATATGTATATATGTGAATAAAGAGAATCTTTATTCATCCAAATCTATACATTTATACATATACACACACAGCCAGGGGTGTAATTTCAGCTTTTTCTTCTGGGGTAAGAGTGGGTAAGCGAGGGAAGTTACTAAAACTTTAAAGAAATTAGCAATTCTAGGGGCTATGATAACCGGATCTATATAAATGAAAGTTGGCGGGGGGGGGGGGGGGCAGTGAACCACCATCCCCATCCCCCCTCAATCTGTTCCCTGCACACAACACAATCATTTTGTGTCTGTATCGATAGATAGACAGACAAACAGAATGTATAGACAGGCAGATTGATAAACAGACGTATAGAGTGATAAACATGAATTGATTAAAGAACAATTTCTCCATCTGAAAATCACACCAACCTCTGTAGGAAAACAAACCTAAACAGAAATCTAAATTGAATATCATCAAATCAAATATGTCTCACGAAAATTATTAGATAAACAGAATCAACTCGCCTAATAAAAATGTAACTTGGATATAATTAAAACAACTTAATAAAAGTATAAGAAGTAAACAGTAATGTTTCTTCTTTTAGGCTTGTAGTCTCGAAGGATAAGACAACAAATCAACATCTGACGGAAGAGAATTTTCTCATTTCCTTCAATATGACGAAGGTAATACCCATTTTTAGAGCCTAAGCTTTTGCAGTTTTATTCATGAAAAGTTTGATTATCATTCTAGTCTATAAAAGTCACGGTTTTTAGTGTACTTTCAGAAGAATAAACCAAAAAATAGCGAACCGTTTCCCATGAGTTGGAAATATTCGTGATTCCCGTGTTTTGATTTTATTATTTACACATTTCACGTTTATTGAATTAGAGGGTTTGATAAGTCACATTATCAATGGTAATTATACACAATAGAATCGCATAACCGATCTTGACGACTTTGGACCCTCTCGCCCTCTAGTACACATGGGTATAGGAACTGTGCCGCGGAACCCTCCAAACCCAGCATCCTTGGCCCCGATAGCAGGCACCATGGACATTGTGGGGCGAAATAAGAATAATATACTCAGAATAAAATCAATATATTGTCTCATGAGGGGCACAGCCTTTAACCCCTCCATGGGGGATAACCATCCCCCAACCCCTGCCCCGGAAAATAAAGAATCCTCCATGTATTCACGGCAGGAGAAAGCATTGGACAGACTTGGCATCGGGCATGCATGTCAGCTGTATGCTCTACCTTCCAGGTTGGAAAACGCGCAAATCCTTGAAGTGACACTGATCTTTAATACTTTAGAGTCACAGCTATGATCATTTTTGCTCGTATCCAATTTTCTTTCGTGCAGGTATTTGAATTCCAACAAAAGATATGCTGGAATAGCCATGACAAATAAAAAAAACAAAAACAGGTTGCTTGCCATTTGCTGCCTGTAGATCTTTGCTCACAGCTCTAATATTTTGATGATAAACTATCGCTGTTGTTTACACCATTAATGGCCTTTGCTCGCAGTTTGCAGCCCATTCATAATAGTTGCTACAACCGGTCTACCATGCAGTGAATATGTGAAGGAATCTTTTCTTAAATTTTGAAGGATGGCGGCAGAAGCCCCCCAGGAGGGAGGTAGCAGGGGGAACAACCCCCTGCATTAAACAATATAGTGACTGATTCTGTGTATATTATTCTTATTTTAGCCACAATTGCTGTGGTACATTTCATGCCCTCCCCTGCTATCGGGTCCAAGATTGTTGCGAATGGCGGGTTTCCCCAGCATAATTTTGATATATGGACTGTAGAGAGTGAAAAGAATCCATTGATAATAAAATTGTCATGATAGGTCATACATTAAGGGTTATGCATTATTTTTGAGGTATATTTTTGCGCAATTTTTTATTTATATATTAAGTTCTTCATTCATTTGTATATTAGTTTTTAATTATTGAGATGTATATAGAATGGTTAGAATAGTGAGTAAATGAAAAATAGATCATTTGCCTCCAGTAACAGAAATATCCATAGTAATGGAAATATTGAAATAAGAAAATATGATCTTGGCAGTTGTTTACAAAGTGACCACACACACCTGAAATTAAGTCCTTCTTGCTCAAGTCATTAAGTTTAAGGCACTCCTGGGAACTCAAAACCTTAGTAGCTCTGGGGAGAAGTCCCTTTTTTCTTCCACCTGATTGCCGTATCACCTTAGCCGGGGAGCTCTGACCCCTGAGAAGAGTGCCCCCCTTCCCATGGACTTAGACTACATGTGGCATTTGTTGTCACATTTTCTTTATCTCTGACTTATTATTATTGTTATTATTATTTTTTTTGTTTGTGCAGATTACTTGATATATCAGTGAATGCAGTTTTCCATTATTTTCTACATTTTAATGCCTACAAATCTCAATAACAATATCAGCTTTATTTGTAAATGTGTGTGAGTACATTGATGTGTCATCTTTATTTATACAATGAAGATATATTATTCATAATTTAAAACCTTTGTGAGGTTGAGAATTCTTATTAAGTATATTTTTTCCAATATAATTTGGGGTTCGCTGTTGTGCTATTTGTAGTTTATCCCACTATTGCCAGGAAAATTTAGTTTTCTCTGTAGTATTGGTTTGTGAAATGTTTCTGCACAAGTGCTTAGCCACAAAGGAGTCAATTAGTAGACCTTGTGACTTCTCCTGATTTTATCTGTCCATGAGTTTGTGGGTAATTTTTTTTTTTTTTTTTTTTTTTTTTTTTTTTTTTTTTTTTTTTTTACTATTGCTGTCAATACTGGTGCTGTTATTTTAATTATTGACATAATTATTATAGACATTATAATTGATATTAGTGATATTGGCATTACTAACAGCAATATAAAATAGCTGAAAATATTTCTTGAAATTGAAGAAAAGAATTAGTAGACCTTGTGACTTCTGATTTCATCTTTCCATGAGTTTGTGGGTAAGATTTTTTTTACTGTTGCTGTCAATATTGGTGCTGTTACTTTAGCAGAAAATATTTCTTGAAATCAAGGAAAAGGTTAAACAAGTTAGATAGGTAGTGCTTGTAATTGGCTCATTAGTGACTTAGTACTTGTGGAGCCATCTGTGTGTAGAGACAATTTAAATTAAACTCACAGTGGGCATGGCATGTATGTACATGCATTCCCAGGCAGCATCAGGTTAATATACCTACAGGGTGTGATTCTTCCTGACACGTAGTACTTGCCAGGGGATGTGGGGTTAACAGGCCAGCAATGTGTTTGACTTTTCTATGAAACAATAATGGTGAAAGATCTCAAACTTTGTGAGGAAAAATTGTGCATAGATTGGGATACTGGTGTCTTAGTATTCACATCTAGATTCCAAGGGGATCCAGATTTGTGTTTTGTGTATTGTGCACTTCACGATGGACCACTAAATGAAACCCCTGATAAGATTCATACATTAGCTATAGCTGCTCTTCTCTGTGATTTTGAATGAAATGAAAAAATGGGTCAGTGCATGTCGAAACTGTAGATTTTTAAAATCAACCACTACAGTATTATTCTTCCTTTTCTACCCCAGAGGTCCGGCTGGTACTATGAAAAGCGGGAGCTGCGGCATACGCCCAGCATTCAAGCAGGCCTCACCATGGATCAGGAGACACAGTACCGTCGGGAAGGAGCGCGTTTCATCCTGCAGGTTGGGAATAAGATGGGGCTTCGTTATGAGACCATGGCCACGGGCGTTGTCTACTTCCACCGCTTCTACATGGTCCACACCTTCCAGACCTTTCCCAGACATGTAAGACTTTGTTTGTGTATGAGGTTAGGTGTTTGGATGTGTGCATTTAAGTTCTGTTTTTGTTCTTGCACATGTATTTTTATATGAAAGATGCACTACAGAAGTGTTTGGTGTAATTAAATTTTTTTTCTTCAGAATTTGTACCCGAGTACATCAAATATTCTAGAGGTCTTATGTGAAATTGTCAATGTATAAGGTCATAGCTTTATAATATAAGCAGTAGAGAAACAGTACTATTCTGAGTGAGTTCACTAAATTCATGATACTTCAGTTCCTGTAAACATTGTCTGAAACTGATGTTGAAAAGATGCAAGGGAAAGAAAATAAGTTTATTTGTAAAAGATGTAAATGATGTTTCAATTTCAGACTAAGTGATATGCATGAATTACACCTTGCAGATAATATAGTATTAGATTTGTTTTACTAAAGGATGATAACTCCTTTTTGCCTAATATGTCAGAGTGTGCAGACAGGAAAAAATGTTTTCATGCTCACAAAAATGAATATTTTTAGAATTTGTGGTGTAGGCTATTACCCCGTACTTGCATAAAAGACTAATAAAGTCAGTTACATTTTGTTGACATTAAATTGGTTGCTTCAAAGCAGATTTTCCTTTGCAAAATACCATTATCTCTAAGCATGCTCTCAGTCTTCAGTGATTTTGATAACTACTTTTTTTCCAGGTTACTGCATGTTGTTGCCTTTTCCTAGCTGGGAAGGTGGAAGAAACACCAAAAAAGTGCCGTGATATCATGAAAACTGCAAGGAGCCTTATTGATGATACGACGTGGGCTGAATTTGGAGCTGATCCTCGTGAAGAAGTAAGTAGTCTGACTATATTTGAAAAAGAGTTTATTCCATGTATCTGATATATATATATATATATATATATATATATATATATATATAATATATATATATATATATATATATATATATATATATATATATATATTCCATGTATCTGATATATACATGCTTTTAATGTGTTATAATTTTTATGTTATATATGTTAATCCAAACCCACAAATTCAGATTAAGTGAATAGTTATTGAAAGTGTTTTGATCTTTTTTTTGTTACTAATATTTATATTTTGTTTGGTAGCTTTATTTCAAAATTAGCATGTATTACCTGTTATTTTAAGTGAAATTATAGTGTACTAATTTCCCTGCATCTAACAGTTAATGAAACATATTGATAGGCTCTTTTGAAATTTTATTTACTTTGATTCTAATTCCTAGTTTTTCTTTTTGATATCAGTTGTTAATTACAGTATTAAAACCTTCTAATAAATGTTGTGCTTCAAATATCTTACAATGTTAATGTATTTCAGGTAATGACTCTTGAAAGAATTTTGCTGCAGACAATCAAATTTGACTTCATTGTGGAACATCCATACACCTACCTCCTCAAATATGCCAAGTGCCTTAAAGGTGAGTTTTCTTTGCTTTGCTGTCCTTCTCAGGTTCCTCCTCATGCTCCCCCTTTTTCTTCCTTTTCTTACTATTCTTGCTCTTATGCTTTCTCCTTTTCTTCTTAGTCATCCTCCTCCTTATTCACATTCTTTGCCATTCTTCTATCACGCCATCACCCTGCCATCCCTTTACCATATGACCACTGCCATTCATCTGTCATGCCATTAGCCTGTCATGATGTCATCCCTCCATCTCAGTGCTACTAAACACAGTGGTATAAAATAGGAATTGTTCTAATAGTATTTGTGATTTTCCCAATAAATGTTGCCATGTAAATGAATGTGTTGGAAACATAATTACTTTTTCATTTTTTCTTTTAATTCAGGAGGGATTTGTAAACATCTGATTGAAGATGCTAGAGAGGATATGAAGGCAGGGACAACCACTACTCCATTATTTTTCTTTTCTATTCTTCCCAAGATAAAAGTGCACTCGAGACATTAGTAATAATTATCCAAATAATATTGCTATATTTCAAGGAATTGTCACTACCAACTTGTCCGTCATCAAATAATATTCACCCTTAATCTATCACTCTGTCATCTGTCACCACCAACTTCTCTAAGGCCTCTTTGCCTAGATTAAAAGACAGTGTAGAGGGGGCAAGGTAGAATGTGAATTGATGGTTAGAAGATTTAACAGTTAAGTTTTCTCAGAGCTGGTTGCCTAGTTTTGTAGCCGCACCGATTTTTGTATTAGGCCGCCCGAATCTTTTATTTTCGGCTTCAATCTATTTTTTTAATGGGTTAAAAGAGTTAAGGATTATAATCAAGTCTTTTCTTGCAGGTGACAAAAAGAGACTACCTAACATGGTACAAATGGCATGGACATTTGTGAATGACAGGTATGACTGCATTTTTTGTTTTATTTATTTGTCTTTTAATTTGCTTTATCCAGATGGTAATAGATTATTTTCCTACCACAGACTTCATATCAGTATCCTATGTAGTAAGTAGTCAGTGCAAGAAAAAAATGTAACATTTGATTATTTGTGGCATCTTATTTTTTCGTAATTTTTATTTTTCTGTTGTACAACCTGCGCAGCCGGTTACAGCGGCCAGGAATATGATGCTGAGCATGGAAACGGCATCCTCCCTAGAGCCGGTGCTCTTCTAGCTATGGCTTACGCACATAACAATCCACATTCGTTTAACAAGGGCAGTAATGCAAAAGCCCCCCTTCTAAGTGCCAAATCTGTCTAATCACACTCCAAGTGGTTTGTGCACTTGTGGCGAGTCTTTTCCATCATCCAGGCCTTTGTTCATGCCAGCATGAACTTAGCCCGCGGCCATTTTGTATGATGATGGCATGTTCATGTCACCCAGTCCTCTACCCAGATTTTTCATGATGGGATAGTCTTGTCTCCCTGATTGTAAGGGTTTAGGCATAGTACTTAGAGAATGGTGATAGTAATAATGGTGATTCAAATGTAAATGCATTGGAGTTAAAATTGTCTGTTTTTATGTATGTATGCATTCTTATTTTTACAAATTTTAATAAGCCCTTTGTAACTTTTTGTAATTATATTACAGCTTTATCTTTTATAGTTTTAACATCTTCATTGCAAACTCTTGCAAATCAAAGTAGTCCTCTCTGAGTGGTCTAGCAGTATCAGATGGGTACATCTCTATATCATTTTCCTATGTTATGAAGGTCTCTCTTGCTTTACTGATAGTGTCATAGGTTTGAAACCAGATGGTCAATGTCCCCTAGTGCTTCTTGCTGACCAGGACAGAGAGGGGACTTGAATTAGTGGTTCGAGTGGAAACTGTTGTGAATGATCTGGTACCATGGTCATCTTTTTTCAGGAGGTTTCAGACTTGTCCAATATATTTGTCAGAGTCTTGAACTCTTTTGAGTCCCAATTTTTTGCCTCTCAGTTTTTATGGATTCCAGGAGTAAAATGTCAATTGATGTATTATGGGTTTTCTTATTGTATTCCCACAAAGTTATTCACTTCAAGGTAACCAGCAGGAAATGCAAAGAAATCTATATCCTCTGTGAATGTTTATTTTGAAATTTTTAGCATGTGGCTGTTGAATCTGTTTTCTTTTGGTGGAAATCTACCTTTTTTTTTAACAATTTGCCTTTGAAAACTCATTGTGATTTTGGTTGTTATTATTTTCATCATCATTGTTACTGTCAATGTCATCATCATCATTATCATTAACATTAACTGCTTTTCAGCCTGTGTACCACCCTATGCCTTCAGTGGGAACCAGAAATCATAGCAATTGCTCTCATGTACCTGGCGGGGAAGCTGAGCAAGTTTGATGTGACAGACTGGGTAGGCCGCATCCCCAAACACCAGCGCTGGTGGGATATGTATGTCGAAGGAATCTCCATGGAGCTGCTGGAAGGTACTTACAGGATGAGGGTTGTTTTTGCTGTTGCTTTTGTTTATTTACATGTTTTTATTTTTATTTTTTGTATTATTTCTTTTGGAGGGCCTTTTAAAATGATATTGGGCACATTAGGTCACTATAACAGGAGTGTGGCTTGTGGGCTGGGCCTCCCTTTATTGGTTGCAGACTTTTGGCATATTGTTATTTTGTTGTATTTATGTATAATTATCTTGTTTATACTCAAAATGTTCTTTTGAAAATGCTTATTGTGAATTACAATGTATCAACCCCGTTATTATTTATATTCTAATGTCTTTATGTTTCATAAATACTCAGCAATTCCATCTCTGTATCACAAAGCTTTTTAGTCTTGTAAAAGTAACTTTCTTCTCATATACCAACCTTCTCATATACCTTGTTTCTTCATGAAACCTTTGTGACCTTATGTAGTAAATTTTGTGTTCAATTCAAATTCTTTAATGTTTTCCATTCTGAAATGTTTCAAAACAAAGTTTGATCATAGCAATTTCTGATCAATAGACAAAGACCGCGTACCATTATGGGCATGTATAAGGATTATATAGGTGTGATCTAAGGTCTCTGAAATGGAAAATAGGTACCTAAAATGGAAAATATGTACCTATGACACCAGTGGGTCTTACCCTGAGGAGTCACCAATGATGGAAGCTCTCCTCGAGCTGTAAAACTAGCAAAAAACTCAAATACACTATGTATCCACCAATTTTTACCTTTTTCATATTTATTAATCTAGATGTGTATCTACTACATAAACATGTATATCTATTAGATAGATTGACATATATGCATTTATTTCTGTGAATATGCATATCCATATAAATTAATTTTTATTGGGTTGGGCCTCCCACAGTTTTAAGAAACTGGCCATAAATCTTTTATTTTTGTCTAGTTTGGATATAAACAGTGTATTATGAGCAAGATGAAGATTGATTTACTTTTCTGAGGAGTGCTTCTAAAAATGCTGTTTTTTTTTTTTTTTTTTTTTTTAAGTTAAGGTGTTCAATTCATGTGTTCCATCTATATGTATGGGATTGAGATGAGATGTTGCCCACTCTTTTGTGTGTGATTAATTTTTAAAAATTTTCTTTGCAGATATATGTCATCAGGTACTGGACCTGTACTCACCCAACCGCTCAGAGGCAGGTGGTGCAAGCAGTGAGCCCTCTATCACCATGCCCTCTGTGGCCCCAAGACGCCCTGTAACACCCACACAGAGCAGCAGCACTGCACCCCCGCCAGCGAAGAAGGCCAAGAAGGAGGAGGTGAAGTCATCGCCAGTGAAGACAGAGAGCACGCCACAGCCGCAGCCATACCAGTACCCATATGCGTACCAAAACTACCCTCAGGCACCCTATTCTTCGCAGACCTCAACGCAAGGGACACCTACAACACCCACACCGCGCTACCCATACCCATACCCACCCTCCACCACACAGGGTCCTCCTCCACAGGCCCCACCTCCACAGGCACCCCCTCCAACTTACCCCAACCAGCAGAGGCACTACCCGCCACCTGCAGTCACAACACCCCAGGCACCACCCCCACACTATGCGACACAGCCCCCACCTTCACACTATTCATCAGGCAGCCACCCACCCTCAACATACCACCAGCCAGGTGCAGCAGGACACTACCCTGCTCCCCCTACTAACCAGCCTCCCCCCTCGCACTATGCGCCGCCTCCCCATGGCTCAACGTCCTCTTCCTACTATCCCCCACCCCCATCAACTAACAACCCTCCCCCGAACTATGCCCCAGCGGGCCCTTCCTCCAACTACCCTCCTCCCAGCTCCTACCCACATTCCAGCTCAAGACCTTACTACCCGCCTTCTTCGTAGTTAGCTTTTAATTAGAAGAGAGACTATTCATAAAGCAGTTCTTTGAACACCTAAGTACAACTACTTTAATTGCAATATTTGCATTCAATTTGCAATTTCCACATTTTTTGAAAGGCTTTTGGACTCTCTCAGTTTTGAGCAAATGCATGTGGATTATAATAGCTTCATTTTGAAGGGATCTATTTTTCCATTACAAAAACAAAAGCAAAAATAAAAAACTATAGCCTTGTAAAACCTATGACAGTGAATAATAGTATGGTTTATCATTGCATGATCCAAAGGGAAGGGGCTGCTCTCGAGACCTAGAAAAATTGGTATTGAGGGAGAATTCAAAGACTATATATTGCAGTGTTTTTTTTTGGTCCTGTTACCATTACATTGTTCATGACCAAGATAGGTTTTGTTAATGAGAATGCAGGTCATGCGTCTTACATTCTTACCCTTTGTACATTTTGTTAAACTGAGATCGTAATTGACATGAAGAATGAATGACCAGTTGTATGTGAACCCAAAATATTAGTGTAAGTAAAATACCTTTTCATGTACAGAATATGAACTATTAGAAATCTCTATATTTGTGTATTTTTATGTAAAAATACAATAAATACTGAATATGAAGTTTTTGTTTCAGTACATTTCATTCCATCCTTAAGTGTACACTAGGGAAAAGTATTAAATATAGAGTAAGATTAAGGAAATTCATTATTTAATGATTCCAAAAAGATTATTTACATAAAATACATTGAGATAAAAATAATTTGAAGAACAAGTGATAGTGGACTAATTAATGATGAATCCTTAGAGGTAAATAAACTGCCATTATTCACATTCATCCAGTTTTTAAATTTAAAAGAGGAATCAAAAAGGAGACTGGACATTAGTAAGTATAAAGGCAACTGAATGGATAATAAATAAATATCCACACTGTGAATAATATAGACAGATAATAGTGAAATGTTTGCCATTAGATATATTATTAAGAAATTGTTATATTATTATTATTATGCTTGTTATTTATTCCATATGAACCTTTCTTGCACCACTCTTCACATCACATTTAGAAAACAAGGACACCAAAGTACTCACAAAATTATACCAGCACACAGGCACACAAAAACTTCAGGTACATCCAAGAAAATGAAAAATCTGATCTAAAAAAAGGGAAGAAAAAAGTATATCTTTAAAAAAAAGTCATTAAGTATCTTGGTCCATGTCAGAAGTTAGCATAAATATATCACATAGTTTACAAAAGCATACTAATCACAGACTTCACACAGGACCCCAGAGCGCGACAAACGCAGGCGAGAGAAGGGAACCGACCACCATCCCGATTCCCATCATTGCAGCCATGATAGCTCCGCCCACTTCCAGCTCGTTGGGCTCCACCAGGCTAAGGGGGAAACAGAGGCTTAGAATTTTGCCGAGGGGGAAGTGGAGGTGTACGTATCTGTAGTTAGGGCACTGCTGAGGGGGAAGGAAAAGCAAGAGGAAGAGGAGGTGAAGAAGAAAGAAGAAGAAGAGAGAAGAAGAAGAAGAAGAAGAAGAAAAAAAAGAAGAAGAAAAGAAGAAGAAAAGAAGAAGAAAAAGAAGAAAAAAAGAAGAAGAAGAAGAAGCAGCAGCAGAAGAAGAAGAAGAAGAAGAAGAAGAAGAAAGAAGAAGAGAAGAAGAAGAAGAAGAAGAAGAAGAAAGAAAAGAAGAAGAAGAAGAAGAAGAAGAAGAAGAAGAAGAAGAAAAGAAGAAAAAGAAGAAAGAAGAGAAAAGAAGAAAAGAAAGAAGAAGAAGAAAAAGAAGCAAGAAGAAAGAAAGAAGAAAGAAGAAGAAGAAGAAGAAGAAGAAAAAAAGAAAAAGAAGAAGAAAAAAGAAAAAAGAAAAAGAAAAAGAAAAAGAGAAGAAAAGAAAGAAAGAAAAAAAGAAAGAAGAAGAAGAAGAAGAAGAAGAAGAAGAAGAAGAAGAAGAAGAAGAAGAAGAAGAAGAAGAAGAAGAAGAAGAAGAAGAAGAAGAAGAAGAAGAAAAAAAGAAGCAAAAGAAGAAGCAAAAGAAGAAGCAAAAGAAAGCAAAGAAAAGCAAAAGAAAAGAAAAGAAAAGAAGAAGAAAAGAAAGAAAAAGAAAAGAAAATAAAAGAAAAGAAAAAAAGAAAAAAGAAAGAAAAGAAGAGGAAGAGGAAGAGGAAGAAGAAGAGAAGAGGAAGAAGAGGAAGAGAAGAGGAAGAAGAAGAAGAAGAAGAAGAGAAGAAGAAAAGAAGAAGAAGAGGAAGAAGAAGAAGAAGAAGAAGAAGAAGAAGAAGAAGAAGAAGAGGAAGAGGAAAGGAAGAGAAGGAAGGAAGAGAAGGAGGAAGTGAAGTGAAGGAGTAGAAAGGTGAGGAAGGGAAAAGGAGAAGGAAGAGAATGCAGGAAAAAAATAGGAGGAAGAAAAGCATGAAGAAGGAAAGAGAGAAGGAAGACTGCAGGAAAAGAATATATGGGGGAGAAGCATAAAGAAGGAAAGTAGAAGGAAGAAGAGGAAGGTAAGGGGAGTAAGGGGAGTAATAGGAAAAAAGGAGAATAAGGGAGGGGAAAGAGAGAAAGACTAAGCGGAAGATGGAGGAACAGGGCAGGAGGAAAAATAGAAACAGGAGGAGAGGGGGAGGAGGAGGAGGAAAAGAGGGAGGAGGGAGAGAAGCGAGGAGAGGAGGAAGGGAAGGGGGAGGAGGAGGGGAGGAGGGATGGGAAAGGGAGGATGGGAGGGTGAGGAAAGGAGGGGAAAGGAAAGGAAGAGGAAGAGGAAAAGGAGGAGGAGGAAGTGAAGTAGAAGAAGTAGCGAAGGGAAGGAAGGAGGAAGGGAAGGAGGAGGAGGAGGAGGAGGAGGAGGAGGAGGAGGAAGGGAAGGAAGGAGGAGGAGGAGGAGGAAGGGAAGGAGGAGGAGGAGGAGGAGGAGGAAGAAGGGGGAGGTGAGGAGAATGAGGAGGAGGAGGAAAGGGA
>NW_020869858.1:1117768-1122768 GCF_003789085.1 Penaeus vannamei
ATCGAGAGATAGATGGATGGATAGATAGAAGGATGGATAGACGGATAACAAGAGGGAGTGAGAGAGGGAAGGTGAGCTGTGTATGTGCGATAAATTTGTTGTGACTGAGCGTGAGAGGAAGAGATGGGGTAAATGGAGAATAGAAGGGAGGGAGGGACATATAGATTTTTAGTGGTGATAAAACGAGAGAAAGATAGATAGACGTGATAATAATAAAGTGCAGGAAGAGAGAGAAAGAATAAAGGGATAGCAAAAATGGTGGACGGGACGGGGGAGTGTGATAAACAGAGGGAATAATGGAGATGGGATGGACATGGATAATAACGAGAGAGAGAGGACGAGAGGAGAGAAGAAGAGAGAGCGTGAGGGGAGAGAGAGAGAGGGAGAGAGTGAGGAATGAGATCAGAGAGCGAAGGAATGATGAAGAGGATGAGAAGGAGAGAAGAAGGAGAGGGAGGGACGGGAGAGAGAGAGAAGGGAGGAGAGAGAAGGGGAGAGCAGAACGGAGAGGGGGAGACGGGGGGAAGGGAGAGGGAGAGGGAGAGGTGGAGAGGCGGGATGAGGGAGAGGTCGTCCGTTCCTCTTTGTCCCCCCAAGCTGAGAGGAGAGAGGGCAGAGGGAGAGAGGAGAAGAGGACGAGAGAGAGAGAGAGAGAGAGAGAGAGAGAAGAGAGGAGAGAGGAGAGAGAGAGAGAGAGAGAGAGAGAGAGAGAGAGAGAGAGAGAGAGAGAGAGAGAGAGAGAGAGAGAGAGAGAGAGGAGAGAGAGAGAGAGAGAGAGAGAGAGAGAGAGAGAGAGAGAGAAGAGAGAGAGAGAGAGAGAAAGAGAGAGAGAGAGAGAGAGAGAGAGAGTTTCTGATTCTATACATAGGTATTATGATATTCTGTCCAAGAGTTTGACAGTACACCTTTCTCACAAACCAGGTTATATAACGCAATTATAGGATGACCAGGTATACTATCCAGCAGCCTAATTACTTTAATTACTTCAAAAGCGACGCCGTCCTTCCCAGGAGCGGTGGATTTTCCTTTTGAAAGAGCACTCATCACTTCGTTTCATCATCATCTCTTCAGTCGTATCCCTTCTCTCTGATGATGCTTTTAGTCTTGAAATTGATTCTTCACTTAGTGACTCGGGAGGCGGTACTTTGGCATGTTTGTTTATGAGTTCGCTGGCTTTTGTTTACAGTCTGGGTGCGCCATTCTCGTCCTTCGTAGCAATGTCGGTGTTTGGCGGGAAATTCAAATGGTCCCTCCTCGCTCGAAGCCGAAAGCGGTGGCGGCCGTTGCTCCGGGAGCCCTTTGCCGGTTCTCTGAGACTCAGGAAAAAAGCCCATCATATTTTCTTGTGTTATTCTTCAGCTTGTTTTTACTCCATCATCTTTTTTTTTCCTTCCTTGCTTCTCACTTAACGTGCATTCCTCATCCTCACTGTCCTGCGCGGCCATAGCACCGTCCTCTTTCAAATCTTCGCCGGAAGCTATCATTAATTTCTGTTTCTTCTGCGGTTCCTCTTGTCTTTCGGAAGGAATGGTGATTTCAGATCCGCCATGATCGAGCATAGCTGTTTCATCGCTGCTCGCTTCGCTGGATTTACTTCTGTTTCCATAAAACAGGCACCCGATAGATCTTAAAAAAAAAAAAAAAAAAAAAAAAAAAATCGGGCGCTGATGTGGCAACCCATACCATGACGTGAAAATGACGTCAGTCTAGGAAGGGTATTCCCAGTTTGCCTCAGGGCATGTCCAGACCCCGGCCTGGACAGGAAGGCGCAGTCGGCATCCAAATTCACTCGATTTTTTGGCTGAGTTCAACTGTTCAGAATTACATCCTCACTATTAACACGACCTTGGGATCACAATGAACGCACACGTCTCTCACCGTGTTCAGCAATGTCCTTATATGGCTATAATTGCAAAAAATCACGGACGACACTTCACCGTGTGATTGTTTGTTCCCGTTTTCTGCGGAGTGAGGGGGGAGAGGGAGGAGAAGGGGGAGAGAGGAAAAAGATAGATATTAGATATGAAGATAGACTGAGAGAGAGAGAAGAGAGAGAGAGAGAGAGAGAGAGAGAGAGAGAGAGAGGAGAGAGAGAGAGAGAGAGAGAGAGAGAGAGGAGAAGAGAGAGAGAGAGAGAGGAGAGAGAGAGAGAAAGGCCAAACTAGAAACTAAAAACAAAGAAAAAAAATCCACAACGAAATTAACCACAAAAACAAACAAACAAAGAGAAATAGAATCTCAAAAACCTCACCTTCTTCAGCACAGAAATGTAGGTCTGCGTGTCACTCTTGTACTCAGCCTGCTCCTTTTTCCCTCGCGCTCTGCCTTCACCAGGTGTAGTAGTTCTGTGGGAGAGGAGGGAGTTATGGGAGGGGATGGAGGGATGTTGTTGGAGGGAGGGAGGGTTGGAGGGAAGAAGTGTTTGTGGGAGGGAGGGAGGGAGGGAAGGAGTGTTGTGGGAGGGGGAGGAAGGGGAGGAGTGTTGTGGGAGAGGAGGGAGTTATGGGAGGGTGGGGAGTGTTGTGGGAAGGAGGGAGTCAAGGGAGGGGATGAGGGGTGCTTGAGGGAAGAGGAGGGTTATGGAGGGGATGGAGGGAGTTGTTGTGGGAGGGAGGGGTGAAGGAGGGAGTGATTTAAAGGAGTGAGTCAAGGAGGGGTCGGAGGGAGTGTTGTAGGAGGAGAGGGAGTGGGTCATGGGAGTGGAGGGGAGGATGATTTAAAGGAGGGAGTGTTGTAGGAAGGGGGGAGGGGTGGAGGGAGGGGTGATTTAAAGGGAGAGAGTCAAGGGAGGGGTGGAGGGGAGTGTAGTAGGGGGAGGAGTGGAGGGAGGGAATGATTAAAGGAGTGAGTCAAGGGAGGGGATGGAGGGAGTGTTTGTGGGAGGGGAGGGAGGGGTGGAGGTAGGGAGTGATTTAAAGGAGAGGTGTTATGGGAGGAGATGGAGTGGGTCTTTTGATTTTTTTTGTTGTTGTTGTGTTGTTGTTTTTTGTTGTGATTTTTTCCTTTTTTTTCTTCCTTCCCTCATTTTTTTAGACTTTTTTTAGTGTTGTGGGAGGAGGTGGAGGGGTGGAGGGAGGGAGTGATTCAAAGGAGTGAGTCAAGGGAGGGGACGGAGGGAGTGTTGAGGGAGGAGGGAGTGGGAGGGAGGAGTGATTTATAGGAGTGAGTCAAGGGAGGGGACGGAGGGATGTTGAGGGAGGGAGGGAGTGGAGGAGGGAGTGATTTAAAGGAGTGAGTCAAGGAGGGACGGAGGGAGTGTTGTGGGAAGGAGGGAGTAGAGAGGAGTGATTTAAAGGAGTGAGTCAAGGAGGGGACGGAGGAGAGGAGGCGAACGAGCGAACGAGCTGTGTTGGTGCTAGAAATGAAGCATAAAGGCGGTTAAGCGAGTGAGAAAGATTAACACACTCGTACATCTATTCCTTTACGTATATTAATGTATTTTTATCTTTGTACTAATTTTCTCGATTCATTTCTCTATGATAAAGCGAACAGCCATGAAGAGGACGGAAGATGAGAAGGAGAGAGGAGGGAGGGAATAAAGGAGGGAAGAGGAGGGAGAGGGAGGGAGAAGGGAGGAGGGAGAGGAGGAGGAGAAGAGAAGAAGAAGAATCTTCACCATCCTCGTCACGAAACATAGCCCCCGAAGAAGAAGAAGAAGAAGAAGAAGAAAATAATAATAATAAAAAAGAAGAAAATAATAAATAATAAAAAGATGCTCACCATCTCGTTCATGTAAAACATAACCCACGATGCTGACGACGGGAAGACATCCGCGATGACGAAGAAGACGAGGCCGCTGACGACGGGTTCCTCCCCGACCAGCAGGGAGATGATCCGAGCGAGAGACGAGAAGATGCCCGAGATGGCTTGACCCGACAGCATCCCCGACATGCAGGACGCGGGGAACAGGCCGGCGAGCCCGTACGAGGAGCCCTGCAGGACGGCCACGCACACTGCAGGGACGGAAGGGAGGGGAGAGGAGGGGATGAGGGAGGGGAGGGAGAGGGGAGGGAGGGGATGGGAAGGGGAGAGGGAGGGGATGAGGGGGATGAGGAAGGGGTAGAGGAGGAAGGAAGGGGTAGAGGAGATGAGGAGGGGGAAGGGGATGAGGGAGGGGAGAGGGAGAGGGAGGGGGGGAGGGGATTAGGGGATGAGGGAAGGAGGAGGAGGGAGGGGAAGGGAAAAGGAAAAATGAGGGAGAGGGGGAGAGGGAAAGGGAGGGAGGTAGGGAGTGGAGGAGAGTTGAAAAGGACAGGGAGAGGAAGCGGAAGAGGGAGAAGAAGAGGAGAGCGAAGGGAAGGGAAAGGAAGGAAGAGGGAGAGGGAGAGGAGGAGAAAAGGAAGGGAGTAGAGGGGAGGAAGAGGAGAGGGAGAAGAAGAGGAAGCGGAAGTGGGGAGAGGAAGAGGATAGGGGAGAAGGGGAAAGGAGAGAAGGGGGAGAAGATGAGGATGAGGAGAGAGAAAAGGGACAGAACGGAAGGGGAAGAGGGGAGATGGAGGGAAAGATATGAGAGGAAGAAGAGGGATGGTAGGGATAGGAGGGGAAATGGAGGGGAGAGGGGAGGGAGGGAAACGGGAGGGCAAGAAAGTGGAAGAAGAACCATTATTTTAATTATTGTAATCATTATCACCATTAACATCACCATCAATATCAGTATAACCAAAGAATAATAATTTTGTCTGTATCTATGTCTGTCTGTCTGTCTTTTCCTCTGTCCGTATGTCTGTATGTCTTTCCTCCGTCTTTCTATCTGCTTTTCTCTTTGCTTGTCTGTCTGTCTGTCTCTTTGACTGTCTGTCTGTGTCTGTTCTCCCTGTCTGTCTGTCTCCCTGTCTGTCTCGGTCTATGTCTTTTTTATCCTGTGCTTGTATTACTGCGAACGCAAAGATTTAATAACATGAATAAATAAATAAACATTTAAAAAAATGATGACAAAAACAATTGTTCATTCAACATTGAAAGAGAAAGATGCATCGCTAAAAAGGACAGCTAGATGCATT
>NW_020869858.1:1130268-1135268 GCF_003789085.1 Penaeus vannamei
TATTATATATATAATATATATATATATATATATATATATATAATATATATATATATATATATATATATATATATATATATATATATATATATATATATATATATTATATATAACATACAGAACACACAGCACATAAAGCGAAGCATATCAAAGGAAAATTTAAAAGAACGAAACACGCGTGAGGAGGAACCGACAAGGAAACGGTGAGATATGAAGAAGATGAGAAAGAGAGAAAGAAGGAAAAAATAGATCACAGAGAAACGGAGATGGGAGGAAGATGAAGTGGAAGAAGAAGGTAATGATTTTTGGAAGAGGATGGATTGAAAGAAGGATGAGGAGAAAGAGAGAGAATGAGGAGGAAGAGGAGGAAAGAGAGATGGAAAAAAAAAAAAAAGAAAGAAGATGAGGAGAAAGAGAATGAGAGAAGAGAAGGAGAGTGAGGAGGAAGAGGAGGAAAGGGAGATGGAAAAGAAAAAGAAGAAGGATGAGGAGAATGAGAATGAGGAGGAGGAGAGTGAGGAGGAGGAGGAAGAAGAGGAAGAAAAGGCCGAGGAAGAATAAAAGGAAGAGTAAGAGGAGAAAGGAGAAGGAGACAAAGGAAGGAGAAGGAAGAGGAGAAAGAGACAAATGAGAAGGCGGGAGGAGAGGAAGAGATGAAGGAGGAAGGGGAGGCGGAAGAGAAAGAGTAGGAGGAAGAAGAGAAGAACACGAAATAGGATAATAATAACAAGACAAGGAGTAAAAAGTTACGGAAAGGAATTAGGAAAAGACAAAGCAGATTGAGAGAAGGAAATAGAGCACCCAAGAACAAACCAAATATGATCATAATATAATTGTCATATAAAAACAAGTGAAAAACAAGTAAAAAAAAAGAAAAAAGAAAGACAGAGAGAGAGAGAGAGAGAGAGAGAGAGAGAGAGAGAGAGAGAGAGAGAGAGAGAGAGAGAGAGAGAGAGAGAGAGAGAGAGAGAGAGAGAGAGAAGAAAAAGAAACAGAAAAAAACAGAAACACAAGAACAAACGAAGAAACAAACGAGAAGAACCACAACAAAAAACGTAAACAACAACTAAAAAAAACGTTTTCTCCGCTATTCTGTGTTATCAGCAACACCGCCGTCACTCTCTCTTATCTCAAGGGAGTTGCGTGTCTTTTCAACAAACTTTCGCTGGAGGAGAATGATCTATCTCTGCCCGGTGTATAAAGGGAGTGATCTCTTATTTCTGTTTCGCGTAGGAGGCGAATTTTCCCCTTATACTTTGTCTTATATGAAGCGCTTTTTCTGATCTGCTCATTGTAGCAGTTCCAGTCCATTAAAGAAAACGGGAAATCACCTGTTCAGTAAAGCAGTTCTAGTCCATTAAAGAAAACGGGAGCCCATCATTATAGCAGTTCCAGTCAATTAAAGAAAACGGGAAACCACCTGTTCATTATAAAAGTTCCAGTCCATTAAAGAAAACGGGAGATCACCTGTTCATTATAGCAGTTCCAGTCCATAAAGAAAACGATCACCTGTTCATTATAGCAGTTCCAGTCCATTAAAGAAAACGGGAGATCATAACGGGCTAACTAAACTATAGTGGTATAAAATATTAAATGCCGATATTTTTTTCTCCCTTCTCTTTCTCACGCTTCTATCTCTATTAAATGATGATTTGAGGTTGAAAACAAGACCTACTTGAGAAAATGTTTTCATGAATTTAAGACTTTGCTTAAAAGTACTAATTGCGCGACATCATAAGTTATCCTAAGATGCTATGTGAATTTTATATATCTAAGTCAGGGGATATAATTTAAAAGAAGCAAATCATGAGATATATATTCAGCAAGTACAACCCTACAGAAGGAAAGGAAAGGAGAGATAGGTAGACAGATAGACAGATAGATAGACGATATATATATATATATATATATATATATATATATATATATATATATATATATATATATATATATATATATATATATATATATATATATATATATATATGTATACATATATATATATATATTACATACATATTTCTATATATATATATATATATATATATATATATATATATATATATATATATTATATATATATATATACATATATATATATATATATATATATATATATAATATATATATATATATATTATATATGTATATGTGTGTGTATGTGTGTGTGTGTGTGTGTGTGTGTATATAATATATATATATATATATATATATATATATATATATATATATATATATATATATATACATACATGTATATGTAATGTATATAATATATATATATATATATATATATATATATATATATATATATATATATAGAGAGAGAGAGAGAGAGAGAGAGAGAGAGAGAGAGAGAGAGAGAGAGAGAAGAGAGAGAGAGAGAGAGAGAGAGAGAGAGAGAGAGAGAGAGAGAGAGAGAGAGAGAGAAGAGAGAGAGAGAGAGAGAGAGAGAGCGAGAGAGAGAGAGAGAGAGAGAGAGAGAGAGAGAGAGAGAGAGAGAGAGAGAGAGAGAGAGAGAGAGAGAGAGAGAGAGAGAGAGAGAGAGAGAGAGAGGAAAGAGAGGACTGATAGATAGGTAAATAAAGACTGCTTATATATTCATACACATCTTTGTTTATCTAATCTAATATGCAGCTGATATGCAGGTTGCCTGTGTATGTAAGAGTACACACGTAAAACATATATTCAGAATTAAAGATGAATATATGTGTATACATACATATATATATATATATATATATATATATATATATAACATATATACATATACATATATATATATATATATATATACATACATATATATATATATTAATATATATATATATAAATATATACATATACATATGCACATATATATATATATACACATATATATGTGTGTGTGTGTGTTGGTGTGTGTATGTGTACGCACTCACACGCGCGCACACACACACACACACACACACATATAATGTATGTGTGTGTGTGTGTGTGTGTGTGTGTTTGTACACGTATATATATGTATTTATATAAACATATACAATCAAAATCAGAAAAGAGGAAAAAACGGTATAAGAAGATACAAAATATCATAAAATTAACCGAAACGGAAATAACAAAGCCAAGCCCATGTCCTCCTTGTCCCATCTTACTGTTTCTGCTGTTATGAAGAAGTTCCAGGGCAGCAGTGTTGCCATCCCCAGCGCGTAGAAAACCAGCGTCACCAGCAAGGGTCTGGAAGAGATGAAGAAATGTTAAGAAATCATAAAAAGAAAACTGGGAAAGAAGAAAGATGAAACATGTAGAAATTAGTCAACTGAGGAACACGTTTAAAATTGCAATCATACGGTTGGCAGGCTGTAATACGAACGATAATTCATGATAATGATATTAAAAAAAAAGAAAAAGACGATAATCAATGATAAAGATATTAAAAAAACGAAAAAAACAACAAAAACGGACGGATGTTATAGCCACAAGCACGACAAACAAACCCAACAAAAAACAAGGTTAAGTCCGACATGCGAAGCTGAGCCTCGCCCGCGCCACGAGGGGGAAACCTGCCTATGCGGAGTAATTCTGACTCGATCAACGTGCGTCAGCTGGTGCTAGTCTGATGAACAAAAATCAGGAGGAAGGGAAGGACACCTGCTGACGTTCAAGGCCTATACAAGTACTTATGTAGACCTTGCTGACGATTGCAGAGCCTAGTCCTAGTCCGCGGTAACCTCCAGGCGAATATTACATCATTGCCGACCCCTCGGATGAAAGGCCGACAAGAGACCTTTGTACTTATCCTCTCTATCCCTTTCCCTACCTCCTTCCTTCCTTCCTTCCCTCTCTATGCCCCTTTCCCTCTCCCGGAGGCTAATAAAACCAAGGTCTAATATCTGTCCAACATGCAAATCGTTCAACGTGCCGGCATCTAAAATTACTTAAGTATCTGCTCACTTGCTACCGTTTTCTATGATCTCCTTCCCGGCCAGTTTACGCCTAGTGACGCCATAGGCCTTATCACGTGACCTGTACTTTTAGACCTTGAATAAAACCACTTAGAGCTCCATCTAGGCGACTGTGAGCGTTTACCGTAAGACCATCAAGGGATAGGCTAGTAAATAGGGTGTTGCCATTTAGGTGAGCCTTTGATATACGACGTGTCATCTCACACCTACAAGACCATTCTGTCACTGACCTTCCAGCCTGCCTCGAGCCTGCTATTCTCGGAGTCCCGTTTAACCTTTAAAGGATTTTTAACAATTCCTTCACAATTTTAACTCTAAGAATGGTAGTTTGGGTTGAGAGAAAATAAGGGAGAGAGGAGAGATGAGAGAGAGAAATAAATAAGAGATAGATAGATAGATAGATAGATAGAGAGAGAGAGAGAGAGAGAGAGAGAGAGAGAGAGAGAGAGAGAGAGAGAGAGAGAGAGAGACAGACAGAGACAGAGAGAGAGAGACAGAGAGAGAGAGAGAGAGAGAGAGAGAGGAGAGAGAGAGAGAGAGAGAGAGAGAGAGAGAGAGAGACAGAACAGAGAGAGAGAGAGAGAGAGAGAGAGAGAGAGAGAGAGAGAGAGAGAGAGAGAGAGAGAGAGAGAGAGAGAGAGAGAGAGAGAGAGAGAGAGAGAAAGAGAAAGTATTAAATATATAATAGACCGGAACATTTGGTAAGAAAGAAAGGAAGGAGAGAGAAAGGGAGAGGAAGAGAGAGAGAGTCCTCTTTGATGTGAGGCCTCTTAGTTGCACCAAATGAAGTGGCAATAACGCTTGCAACTTCTTGAGAAAAAACAAACAAACAAACAAACATAAAAACACGAATAACTAACCTCAACGGTGTAAAACCATTTTCTCTCTAGCTTCACACAAAACAATTCTAATAATTCCATAATCAACATATATTAATTAACATCTTAAGTTTACCGCTTTCACCCATTCCTATCTACGTTTTTATTTATTCATTTATTATTGATTTATCATCTTTTATTTTTTATTTTTTTAGAATATTGATTGCTCTAATGA
>NW_020869858.1:1140268-1145622 GCF_003789085.1 Penaeus vannamei
TAATTTTCGTTCTGAAGTCACTTCAACTTCAAACGCCGACTTCTATTAACCAGGATCCACAGAACAAATAGCACACACACATCACACAACATATTATAACTAATAATATTATATACTTATTACTATCTACTTATATATTATATATATATATTAATATTAGTTCTATAATTATTTCTATATATTATTAGTTTTATATCGTCCGATACATATAATTAAATCTATATGTTCAGTTTATATATACATCGATATAATGTATATACATATACGTTTACTATATATATCTAATAGTTAGTAATTATTATCAATTATACATTAGCTTTTATACATATTATTAGTAATTATTATATATACTTATTTGTATAATTTCTATTTATACTAATAATATGTTATTTTGTATTTCATATATAGCTCACTATCTTACTTACTTATTATGTATATATGATGTATAGTTATACTTATAATGGGGTAGGGTTATTTGTATATGTGTATTATTGTGTGTGTGTGTGTGTGTATATATGTAGTATTATATAATTACTATTTACTAAATAACACATATATATATAGTACAATACATATATACATATATTAGCTATACTATACTCTATACTACACACCTACTTACTACTATCTACTATGACCAGATAATATATCATGTGTGGTGTGTGTTGTGTGTGTGTGTGTGATGTGTGTGTGTGTGTGTGTTGTGTGTGTGTGTGTGTGTGTGTGGTGTATCTGTACATAAAATCATATAATCACGTAATTGTATATATACGTATATTGAATTATATATATTATATGCATATATATAGTATCATATGAATATATATATCTATATATATATATGACTACTCAGTATATATATAATTAGTAGGTATAATATATACATACTGAATATTAGCATACATACATAATACATTGACATACATATAATAGCTACTACATATATTAAATTATAAATATATTATACTATATTCGTATAAATTATTCTACATTATCATAAATTTATATATATCATGTGTGTTGTGTATGTCGGTGTGGTGTGTGTGGGTAGTGATTATGTGTTAAGTATGGTGTAGTGTGTGTGTTGCGAGGTGTGTGGTCTGATGTGCTGTTGTGTGCATGTCATATTATATTATATTAGTATGTATGGTGTAATATAGAATTAATAATAATAATGTATTTGTAGTGTTGTGTTTGATGTGATGTTGTAGTACATGTACATTGTATTAGGTTATATGTTGTTTGATTTTAGTACTATGTATTTATATTATAGTATTGTATCTGTAATATATAGTGTAATTATATAATTAGTTATTTATTCTATATATAATAATATATATATATATAGTATATGAATCGGTTAGTTTAGAGGTTATTCTTATGTTAATATATGTATGTATTATACGTGTGGGTGGTGATGGTTATCACATAAGTCATGATAATTCGTAATATGAAATGCATTTTATATAGATAAGACTAAACACTAGGTCTATACAATTTCACAGCAAATAAAATATCTGAAATTAATACTCACGTCTTTTTCTGTTGTTTACACTAAATCGTCAACCATCACGCGTTCGCATGCGTGTCTTGTTCGTGTGTGTGTTAGAGTTACACCATGTTCTACACATCCACGTAAGTGTTCAACGGAAGTTATACATGTAATAATATGTGTGCCATATATATATTTAAAATGACTTCGATCTAGGCTTGGCGTTAGTGATTCAACTGGATATATTGTAAGGGTGTGTGTAGTTAAGTGCTGATGTCGATGTCGTGAGAGAGGTTAGTTAAGTGTAGTGTGATGAGTGTGTGTGTGTGAAATTATCAGTAAGGTTAATTATACCCCCCTCTTCCTACTTTACCTCTTATTTATTTATCTCTCTATGTCTATCTTATTCTCATTTTCATTAGTGTTTAGTTTTATATCTTAGTGTGTGATGTTTAGGTTCTCATACGTATCGAGATGTTGCTGTGTCTGTGTGTGTGCACACATTTTAAATAATTTCATCACTACTTTGGTCGGTTTTGTTAATGAGTGTCGCTTTAGATCGTTGGTAATTGGTTTTTTGTTATATGGTCGTGTTTGTTTATGGATTTGATATGTGTTACCAGTGCTGACTATCTTCCTGTCACGACATGGGTTATGAAGATTTAACTATCAAATGTGATATTTTGGCGTAAATTATTTAGCGGCATGTATTGAAGGTGCAGTCTTGGTTATGAAGACGTATTACAGCAAAGTAGATGTTGTATTATTGCTAATACTATGATAGCTATGTGTTGGGTGTGTGCTGTGTAGTGTGTGTTTGTGTGTGGTGTGTGGTGTGTGTGTGTGTGTGTGTGTGTGTTGTGTGTGTGTGTATATAATATAAAATATAAAATATCACATATATTTATTACGAATTCGATAGTCGTATCCTTAGAGCCTCAACAATGAATTATAAGTATTCATTACTGGTAGGCAATAGAGTGTATAGTGATCGATATTCAATAAAAACAGATTAAGTTGTTTAAACGAGTAATGGTCTCTATCAAAATCAGCTGACGTAAAGGAGAGGGAGAATACGATAAAAATTCTTTATATTCACTTCATATTTAATTAATTTATTATTAATGTATATATATACTTTATGTGTATATTTGTGGATGGTTAGTTTGAATTAATCATAATGCGGTTTACTTTGGTTATCCACAGGTTCGGTCGACCCTTAGTCATCCATTTCTCACTTCACTTCCTCGTCTCCTACGCACAACACCGCGTGCCTCCGCTCGCGCTCGTGTGGCCGATTAGCCCCAGGAGGCTTCGATGGGTGGTCGAGTACCTTCACACTTGGGCTACACATAAGCACTGACGATTTCGACGCCTCGTCATAAGGCAGGAAGAGATGGTCTTAGAGCATCGGTAATACATTTTTTGAGAATGATGAGAGGTTATAAGATAAATGCGGTGATATTTATATTATATAGTAGAACTATTGTATATAGACATGTATGATGCTGTGTAATGTATTGGTGTGTGCAATGTATAGTGTGTATACATACATATGACAATAACAATCATCACACGACGCGCGCGCGCGCGCGCGTGTTGTGTATGTGTGTGTGCGATGTGTGTGTGTTGCGTGTGTGTGTGAATGTGTGTGCGGGTAGTTGGTGTGTGAGAGTGGGTAACTAACATAAATACATACACACTATCACACACAAACAAATATAATAAATAGATTATATAATTATGCACACACACACACAACACCACACACACCACCCCCAAGAGTATTAAATTCTCATAAATCAGCCTAATTTCCCTCAAGTGAATCTACCCGTATCCATAAGTGCATATACGTACAGAAGCGCTTGCGGACGAGTCAAAGCACGAACCGAATTTTAACTTCAAGACACGTCAGGCCAAAGTCTGTGCTCTCATAACTCTCATAAGCAGTATCAAGTGTTACCACAGTTACACTTAATAAAATATTTTGAAAGTTGGGAATATTTTCTAGGAATCTTTGTAAAGTGTTATATTTTCTTTTATTGCTATTATTGGCTGTGTTAATAGCATTTTTCTTTTACTTTTAATTCAATTAGTTTTGTAATCTTTTTCATTACTATTGTTATTGTTGTTGTTGTTGTTGTTGTTGTATTATTATTATTATTATTATTTATTATTATTATTATTATTATTTATCATTTTTTGTTATTGCTATTATTATCATCATGCTATGTATCTTTGTATGATTATAATTATTATTGATTGCTATTACATCTATCATTTAATATGCGTATGTTCATTTATTAATGAGTTATGATTATTATCATTTATCATTATTGTTGTTGTTCTGTGTTGTTATTCTTATCCGTTGTTGTTGAGGTAGTACGCCTATTGCAATTACAATATATATAAGACTGCAGTTTGTCCTATTATCTTTATTGTATCAATTATTGAATCGTACGTGATATAACCCGATCAGATATCGATTTATGGATATAGTAATGTATTGTTGTAGCGCTGTTATCATTGGTTGCTTGATACATATTGCTTCAGCAGTACGAATCTGCTATGTCGGGATTATCATCGATGTGTCAATCGTAATGTATTATCGATTATGTTAACTAGTTAGTTATTTGGTTCTTTATACAATCATGGCATGTCTTTTATCATCGTTATTATTAGTGCAGATTTACGCTATTATCATTGATAAAGTGTATACTGGATTGTTATCAATGAAGGTAGTTATTATGCATCAGTGGTGATTTAGATGCAATTATCAAATGTATTTCATTTGTGTATTTCATTGATCAGTATTGATTGTTTATTAATCATTATCATGAAAGCTATAATGTGTCAATATATATTTCTAATGTATTTCTTAAAGTCAGACATATTTATGTGATCGTAAGTCCTTGTTATTGTTGGTTTATCGATCATGTATTACCATTGGGTGCGTATGTTATATGTGAAGGTGAGAGGTAGAGTTTATGAAGAAGAAACTTAGGTTTTTTGGATATACAGACAGAGTGTCTGACATCTATGTCTGTGGCGCTGTGGTGTGCTTGTGTGTGGTTGTCGTTGATGTGTGTAGTCTGAATGTTGTCTGGTGTGTGATGGTGTTTGCGTATATGTTGTCGAGTGTTGGTGTTGGTGTGGTGTTTGTTTTGTGTATGAGGTGTGAATTGTGGTTTAATGTGGTGTGTGGTTGGTTGAATATTAGTGTGCGTTTAACGTGTGTAAGGAGGATGGTAGTGGTAGATTATCCAGAGTGACATTTTTATAGTGCAAGTTGGAATCCTGTTGGGTGAGATGATAGAGTCGAGCGTGAAAATCTACTGTATATAATGGTGATTGGGGTTTGTAGTATAAGTAGCGTGTTAACGGCCGTCAATGCTAGTCAACAACTTGATTAACGCTCTGAAGAAGCAGGTGAATGAGTAGCTATTCCGGGTCTGGCGGCACACGGGGAGGTCAACACGCACACACACACGCCACAGCACACATCACATGGACACGATGGCTAGAGCACACGTACGGGCACGAGACAATACACATGAGCGCGCACATACAACGACGCACACATACGCACGGCACGGGAGCGTACGAAACACACGAAACAACAATAAAACACACGTCCGTCGCGCAGCGTGGACACAGCGAACGCTTCTCTATTCACTAGTGCAAATAAGTATAGGTGGATGTATACATCGATTAGAACAATTTCGTTGTCTGTGGATAGCGATGAATAGGGTTTATATACATATAATATAGTCATACATATATGCTACACATAGTTATAAGGGAGTGACTATGATTTAAGTATGAAGTATGAGGCGGCGTGACTACTGTGAACGTTCGTTTA
>NW_020869858.1:1145722-1153222 GCF_003789085.1 Penaeus vannamei
CCTCTCTCTCTCTCTCTCTCTCTCTTTCTTTCCCCTTGTCTCTCCGTCTTTTCTTCCCCTCTCTTCTCTTTTCTCCTTCTCCTCTCTTCCCTCTCTCTCTCTCTTTCTTCCCTCTCTCTCTCTCTTTCTTTTCTCTTCTCCCTCCTCTCTGTCTCTCCCCTCTCTCTCTTTCTCTCTCTCTCCTCCTCTTCTCTTTCCCCTCTCTCTCTTCTCTTTCCTCTCTCTCTCTCTCTCTCTCTCCCTCTCTCTCTCTCTGTCTCTCTCTCTCTCTCTCTTCTTTCCCTCTCTCTCTCTTCTTTCCCTCTCTTTCTCTCTTTCTTTCCCTCCCTCTCTCTCTCTTCCCTCTCTCTCTTTCTTTCCCCCTCTCTCTCTCTCTTTCTTTCCTTCTCTCTCTCTCTCTTTCTTTCCCCCTCTCTCTCCCTCTTTCTTTCCTTCTCTCTCTCTCTTTCTTTCCTTCTCTCTCTCTCTCTCTTTCTTCCCTCCCTCTCTCTCTCTCTCTCTCTTTTTCCCCCCCTCTCCTCTCTCTCTCCTCTCTCTCTCTCTCTCTTCTCTCTCTCTCTCTCTCTCCTCTCTCTCTCTCTCTCTCTCTCTCTCTCTCTCTCTCTCTCTCTCTCTCTCTCTCTCTCATGTTAATTATAAGTAATCTAAATGTATTTGCTTCTGTTTGACATTATATTTTTTCTATATTACTTGAGACACTGAAGCTCTTCAATCATTATTGGAGCTATACCTCTCAATATCACATGTTCATCCCTTGGCCACCAGTGAGCCAAGTAGGCAAGGCAACCATGGCACTTGGCAGGCGAGTGGCACCACATATCCAGAAGCATGGAACACGAGCCATCTCTCACTTTACAGGGCAAAAGGAACAGGAAGCCAGTTCAAATGTAAGATTGGGGAAAAAGCATGAATTGATGGAGTTTTCTTGAGTTTTGTGTGTGCTTACATATTGTAGAGTATTTAGTTTTCTTTTTCAGTTTTTTTCTCTCTCTCTCACTCTCTTTTTTATGGTTTATTATTTAGAAGTATGTATTAGTTAAGTGATTTATCTTTGTTTTATAGAATAGTTTGAGTGAAAACTGTTTTGCTTGAGAAAGACATTGTCAGTTTTTATTATTGTGTAGGAGCTTGTGTAGAGTTTGCAGACAAGTGATCTTATTGCTGTGTATTTAGGTTCCAAGGCATAGCTAAGACATCCCATTCTATATGTATTCACTATAGCTGAGCACTTGAGTTATATATAGTAAAAGTAGCGACAATAAAAACCCAATCAGTGATATAGAAAAAGTACATATGTTGTTCCTTTCATATGCATCCTCTTGTTTTGTGTGTATACAAAGATAATATTTTTTATAGATTGGACCATTTTCATATTTTTTCCCATTATGAGAGGTATTAGGAATGTTCTCATCTACCTCCCAAACAGTATAACATCACCTCATTTCTCACCTGTAATCATAAGATGTGCGCTTCGTTATCTCCCATCCTTGTTCGCCAAAGTAGGGATCACAAAGTCTTGGATAAACCCAAATTATTTCATTGAATTTTGGAAGTACATATCTTAAGGTTAGGATGTTTCACATCATAATCCAATCACTCTTTTGACCCATAAATTCTTATATTTTAAAATGTATGCAGGTGATATTGCCCTTTGTCATATTACCTTTACAAAAATGCAGCAACAATAAGGATAGATAGGGTAAGATACTCTGACGATAAATGCTTCAAAGTAAGAATGAGGAGATTCCCCTGAAGCCTCTCTGAACTAGGTCAAAGGTTAAGGACATAGTTGATGTATTTCAGTGATGTTGATTGTAGCCTTTATTTCATGCCGATGCATAATAAAATGCAAAATATTCATCACTCAAAATAAGGGCTCTAGAAGTACTAAAAGCAGTTTACTTTCTTACAAGCAGTAGGATGATGGAGTGTATTTTTTAACTTTTTATTTCCTTTGCTGATATATTTAAAAATAAATCCAAGACTTTAATTTTAGCATGATTCAGTTTGTAAAAGTGTAAAAAGTGTGTTGCTTTACTACCAAATCGTTAGCTTTGGAAGTGCTATAGTACTCCCCTAGACTAATGCTGGCTTTATGCATGTATCGCCAGGTGGAGGGTGTGTTGGAGGTAGCTGCAGGGGCCGTGAAGGGTGCCTCCACAGTCTACATGAGTTTAGAGAGTGCTGCTGCCACTCTTGCTACCAGTATCACTCAGAACACTGTCAAAGTGGTCACTCACAAGTATGATTTTCCCTTCATGTTGTACAGCAGACAGGCCAAATATTCTTCTTTCAATTCTTCAGTCTCTTTCTTTCTTTCTTACTTTTTAAAAGATATATTTTACTACTTTTTCCCCTTTCCTTTTCTTTTTCCTTTTCCCTGTTTTCTATTCTCTTTTCTCTCAGTCATTTTTGGCACTTCTTTTTGTCTCTTTATTGATCTTTTGTGGTTTCCTATCCCATCCATTTTACTTGTGAAACAAAATCTTTTTATGTAAATAAATTTTTCACATAGGTACATATTCTGTATTTAGCCTTCTTGGCTCGTTCTTCCTGTTTTCGAAAGGTTTGTTTCCTTAATTGTGTTGCATCTTTTCTTTATCCTCCTAGTTACTTCCCCTTTTTTGCAACATATTTCTCACTCTTGAATCCATTTTCTTAGTTATTTCAGTGCATTGTTATTATTCCACTATAGTTCTTATTGCTGCTTTATTCTTGGTACGCACAAATATATCCATCGTATAGTTATAGGTCGTATTCTTTTTCTCTCATCTCCTTTTGTGAATGTTTATATATTCACCTGATTCAAGACCACATTATTCCACTATTATTTGTGGTGGTAATCTTGTTTTGCAGGAAAAATGTTAATTATTTCTCATATTTATATTTTGTTATTTTTCATGTTAATTTCATTAAACTTTGCTGTTGTTGTTTTCTTTCTTCTGAAAGTATTCTTGTTTTGTTTTTTATATATGGGAAAGAAGCATTATTTTTAAAAGTTTTAAAGTATACTTTTACCATTATTTTGTAAGCACAGTGTTTACAGCATTATTATTGTCCAGGTGAAAGATGCGAGAAGCTAATGTTTCATTATTTTTACAGATATGGTGAGGAAGCAGGCAGCCTCACAGACAACACACTTTATGCTGTGGGGCAGACTGCTTTGGTTGGGCATAACATTGCTTCACTGGGAGTTAAGGGCATTGCCAAGCGAACAGCCAAAGATACAGGGAAGGCTCTCGTTCACCAGCACGAGGAGAGGAAGCAATCTAAAGTAGGTGGAGGAGTGGAAGAAGCCGAAGAAGCCATGGAAGTCACAGAGGAAGATGGAAACAATCCTCCTACAAAGCCAATTCGAGAAAAGAAGAAGAAACCTCTTTAAGGAGTTCTCTCCTTTCTCCTTCGGTTTTTCTTTCTCTTGTTCTTTTCTTCTTGATTATTATTTCTTTTCAGTTTTAAAGGAAATCAATGGATAATTCAGCTTGTAAAGGATATTTACATAGATATACAGGTAATAAAATGCTATCTTGCTGTTGATATTAACAGTGATACTATTATACTAATGGGCCTTATCATCATAATTTCCAGTGAATTATAATGTTTTTTCTTATGCATAGTGATTATATTTTATATATGTTGCTGGATTATCTAAACTTCCCATTCAAGCCATCTATACATGCTATTCTAACAGGATCTTATTGGTGAATCTTATTCACTGGGCATTTCATTGACCATAAATGGCAGATGGTTAGAAAAGTTTGTTGATCGTATTAAAGATTGGTTATTCTGTTGGGCCTCTATGTTTATGGTGGTCAGCTAACAGAAATTACTCATAGCAAGGTTACAACCAGTGAAGATATAGATATTGTTATTTGTAAAGGCTAGAATGGTTGAGAGAAGTATAATTGAGGCTGAGTGTTTACATTGCATTAGTTGTGCAAGTATTATTCCCTAGAACTCATAGACTGGACAGTACAGGGAAGTGCCATAACTCAGATTATTTGGGTCAAGCAAGATGTTATTGTAAATAGAAATGTCTTCTTTTTTTAAGAAATCAAAAAATTATAAATGCTACATGTAAATAGTTATTTTCCTTACATAAGGACATCAAAGGATTAACTTCAAATTAAGGTTGCAGAATATTGCTGAGGCTAAGTGGTTAATGATTAGCAATTCCCCAAAAGATGATCATGTATTTGAACACAGAGTCAGTTCTAATATGCTAAAATAAAGCTTGCTTATCATGGCCCAACTCCTCATGTTTCTCCCAGGGGGGTATCATCATGTCACAAATCTGTTAGCCGGGCCATGACAAAAGTTTTCTCTCTTCACATCACAGGGTAACCAATTCCTGCTGGTGCCTTATTTGTTAATAAGTGAACATTTTCAGCATATTTTTGAGTACTTGGATTTCTTTTATTAGGGATTTATCATCAGTAAAGATTTGTATACACTGTTGATTTTAAGATTTTTTGTGTTTTGCCTTTTGTATTAGTTATTACTGTCTGAATACAATTTATGTATGATAAGCATTGCGAAAATGTACTTGCCATGGATATATATTTTAAAAATTTCCATGTAAAGTCCAGACCATGCAGCAGCTGCAAAAATCAGGATTCCACAGATTCTAACATAATGAAAGTCTCTGTTCAAGGTCCCAATGTTGAAGTCACAAATCTTGTATCAAAATACCTCGTAGACAGTTTCTTGCCAGTATGAAAGGGGTGGTGCTTGTGTGTACATATGTTTTATAGATGAATGAACAGTGAGTAGAATGTAGCTTTGAATTCGCTGCTTCAAAGGATCTGGCCAAATTTTATACTCTAATTTAGTGTACTTGTGTTGTATTGCACTAGTTATATAGCATTCCATTCTGTTATCTTTTTCATTCTCTTTACTTCATCTTTCTTGAAGTATATAGTGTTCTGAAAGTTTAAACAGATCATGTAAAATATTTTTTTCTGAATTATGCACACTAGGTATTCTTTCTTCCACTATGTTTATTTACATATTGCTAATGATACTATTTTTGCAGTTATTGATTATTGATTATTTTTATTATTTTTAAGGCAACTCAGGTATAGAAACAGCACTTGGGGCTTTTGTTTGTTTGTTTGGTGATGAGCGGTATTGTTGTTTTTCTATTTCTTTTAATACTGGGAATTCAGAATAAATTGAAATAGTCCTTGAAAAGTTACATGTTATTGGATGAGGAAACAATATTGATCCCTCTTTATCTTTTCCTCCTCTTCCTTCTTCCTCCCCATCTCTTCCTCTTCCTCCTTCTTCCTCCCCATCTCTTCCTCTCCTCCTCTTTCTTCTTCCCCATCTCCGGCTCATCCTCATCTTTCCCCATCTAAATATTAATTTTCGTCTTCATCTTCGTCTGTACCTTCATCATCCTCATCCTCTGCTTTTGGCTCATTAAGTGTACATTTTACGCAGCTTGAGGAAAACTACAAGCAAACTATTTTGAAGAAAACATCAACTTGATCAGAGAATGATTTTCCTGCTTCTGACTCGGCCCTGGATAAATAAGTGAATGCCAAGCTTTATCTTCTTTTCTTTTTAATGTAAAATATATAGTTTTTGACATTGCCTTGAAAATGCTTTTGTAATTTAGTGATACTCTTGAATTTTAGAGGATGATTTGCATTTTGTGACCTGAAAGCATAATTATACTTGCTATGAGTTCTTTTGTTGTCTTTTTTCTTTTGTGATTCTAATATTTCACTTCAATGTTTTCTTCCTTTCTTTTCATTTCTCTCATTGTAAAACCTTTAATGTGTGTGGTTTACTCTAAAATATTACTTTGATTTCTGTTACTCAGTTTTATGTATTCCAGTATCAGACAAAGTTGAACCTCTCCAAGATTATTTATTTTTGTATTTTATTTTGTTTTTGTTTGTGTTTGGTCTTATTATAATTGATAAATATGTTTGTGTCTGTTTTTATTGTGTTTGATGAGTGAAGTAAATCAACATGTATGTTAATGTATTAAATTATTGCTTATTTTCTAAAAACTGTCCTGTTAGTATTGTTTAAAATACTGTTTTATAATTAATATTATTAGCAGTATCAGTAACATACCAAGTATCAATATTATTTTCATCCTTGTAATAATGCTTTAATTTTTTTATTATTATTCCTTCTTTCCTTATATGTAATTAACTTGTAATTCATTTCTGTCAGGATTGCAGATATTGCATTGGAGTACTGAGATATGCCTTTGTTATGATGTTTACATAATTTCCTCTATTTTGTAATATAAGAGGAAATTCCTCTTATAAATAATGTTAAAAATAACTGTTTATTGTAACATAAACATTGAATAATACTCAAATATGTATTTTTCTATTCTCTAAAGTGGAGGTTTGTTACTTTTTATCATTTTTCATTGAAGCTTGAAAGAAGTGCTTCTGTTTCCCTAGAAAGTCCAGCATGCCCACTAAAAATGATGAAAAAATGACATGACAAAACTATTTGATTTTACTTTTCCTCTTCCTTCGTCTCATGAAGTTTAGGAACTATAAGAAAAAGAAGAGTGTATTTTCAGGAAACATTTTTACAGGATACCTGAATAGAGGTGAACCACTTTTTGTTATGCTACATTCATTGTCTCGGACAGATCTCACATAGCTTCAACCTCCAACCAAAGTAGGAGAATAGGTGATATGCAACAAATCCACAAAGCAACGGAAATTTGTAAGCCTTATATGTGCAACCAAACCTATGATAGCAAGCTTTAATAAAGGATGAGAAAATATATGAAAATTGTTTATTGGATCCCTCTCTTTGATTTTACTGGAGACCCAAGAAAATATTTTTGAAAGTATGTTGAGGAAGGAGAAAAAAAGGTGAAACATATCATGATTACTATTTCTCAACATGGTATTGAAATTCTTCCTTGTGTTTAATAAAGATTACTCTTTAAGTAAGAAGTATAAGTGCTATATGACCTTGGTATTTAGTGTATTTATTTATCTTAACCATTAACTTTTACTATACCTTCCTATAGTGCTATATGACCTTAGATGTCTAGCACATTTATTCCGCTTTTAACCATTACCTATTTACAAGTAATTTTAACGCCACCACCACTGGAAATTCAGAAAAAGTGCAAGAAGTCAGGTCAGGTTTGGCATCAAGCAATCTATAAGATTCTCTAATTTATTCACTCTGCCTGTCAACCACTCACACAAATTTATTAATTTATTCTGCAACATTTTTTCTTCCTCATTCGGTCATTATTCGCACATTAATTTATGATCTCTGTATTTCTTTCATTTCTTAATTTCTGTCAAATACAGTGTCCAGTAAGGGATCCGAAGATAGAATGTTGTCTTTGTAAATCTGTCTGGTCGATTGGTTGTTTGCGTCAACAAAAACGATGTCGTGGTCTGGAACAACCTCGGTATTTGTTAAGTGGAGTGTGTTTGAGAGGAAGAGGTCTAGCGTGTGGGCAGAGGTTGAAGGGCCTCCAACGCCAGTGGGGCGTCT
>NW_020869858.1:1160722-1163222 GCF_003789085.1 Penaeus vannamei
TTATTATGATTTTTACTTTTTTTAAATTTCCAGGCTCTATTTGTCACAAACTTTCTTCCTGCTTAGCTACATTATCCTAGATGTATAAGACGTATTTCATAAATCCCTCCTTCCGATTTCCCCACACTGATGAATACACAAATGGGTGAATGGGAGAATAAATGCATAGTTCGTATACTCATGAATAACCTAATGGAAACCTATCCTTCTTGGGAGGAAGAACAGGGAAGAGGAAGTGGGTAATGGGTGGAAATAATAGAGGGAAAATGATAATAGGAGAGAAGAAAAGTAATAGGAGACGGGAGGGGAAAATGATAATAGGAGAGAAGAGGAAAATGATAAAGAGAGGAAAGGAAAATAATAGGAAAAATGGGAAAATTGATAGGAGAGGAAATTACATGCAAGAGGAAAATAATAAAAGAGGAGAGGAAAAGTGATAGGCGAGGGAAAGGAAAGGAATAATGATAGGAGGGGGGAAATTATAAGTATATTATAGGTGAAATTATTGTAGAGGAGAAGGGAATAGGAGAGGAGAGTAAAATGATAGAAGAGAGGAAAAGCAATAAAAAAGAGGGAAGGAAATAGGGGTGCTGAAAAGCAATAGGAAACACAACTCGAGAAAGACGAGGAAAAAAAGAAAATTAAAAGAAGAAAAAAAAGAAAATAGTGAAGGTAACAAATTGAAAAAGTAGTTGAGAGCAAATGGGAAAAAATAAAAGGAAAAATAAACAGAGGCAAAAGAGACAACATCGACAAGGAAACGAACAGAATAGGAAAGCGAAAGAAAGAGATGAAGCAAAAGTAAAAAATTCTTATTAAAAAAAATAAAATGAAGACTGTAATAACGGAACTGAGTGCGACCGCATTGTTATTGGAATTAAAGTTATCAGTGGTACGAGTAACTGTAATGGTAAATAGGCGAGTTAAATAGGATTTTGAAAGTGGCCCAGCTGGAGGAAATGCCGAAATGGAAAGGCTGGTTTCCCGTGCTAATTCCCGTAGCATTTCCCGGTCCGTTTTCCGTTTTGTCTGATCCGTCTCCTCAATCGCTATCGTCTTTGTGGGTTTTCCTTATTTTCGCTTTCGTTGTAATCGTAGATAAGCGTTAGTTATTTCTTTTTTCATACTAATGTATTTCTTATACTATATCACTGCTTTGTCCTTTTATGGGTAAATATATTGCTTCTCAATGGCATTTGTGTCTTTTTACGTTTACTGTGCAATGGTTTGGACACTGAACTTCAAAATTATTTAATTGGGTCGTGCTTATTTGATCTGATTTTGAAGCAGCAGCTAAATATCTTGTAACCAGAAAATACAGTTACACGCTCTCCTGCTCATCGTTACAGGCAAATTCCCATAATGCACCCAGATATTCTTACGTGCGGTAAATTCATTAGCATTCTGTTTTCGAGAAGACATGTCTGAAGTCTGTCTTCGTTAAGCAATTGGCCTGGTGTTATTGCCCGCGTAAAAACAGATAATAAAAAAGTTTATATTGTTACACTGTTCTGAAAGGTGGGGCATGAGATTATGACGTCAAACGCTTTATCGAGGACGGAAACTATGGTCCCCCCTATTCCCCCTTCCTCTACCCCCCCCCCTCCTCTTCGTCAACTGAGCCGCGTTTCCAGCTCGGTCAGCCTGCTGTTGCCACCTAGAGGGTTGTTAGATCTTTCCGACGGTATGTGTAGTACAAGAGCTTTCCTTTGCTGAGAGACGCGGAAATAAACTTTTTTAAAAATCGAAGAGGAACAACTCTCTTTCACCCGATCGGGACATTCACTTCCGATAACGACGCCACGTCAAGCCCAGTCGTTGACGATTTAAGGAGGGGAAAACAGCTGCGGTTAGGAGACGCCTCAGAGGGTCTCGGAAGCCTCTCGTTCGTCTCTCTCGCTGGCGGCTTCTGCGAGACGCTGCGACCGACTTAGCGTTCTGCGGCGGAGTCCCGGGAGGCTCACTCGGTGTGGAGGCGCTGGGCGAGACACAACGGCCGCTCGCTTCTTCCCTCGCCTGTGCCCGCGCGACACGGCTGCGAACGAGCGATTTCCCGTCGGAGTTGCAGCTCGGTTGTTCCTCTCGTGGTGAAGGACTCGCAGTGAATTAGCCCGTTTGACAGATTTCCTTTGCTTGGGGCGTTTGAGTCCGGGACTTTGGTAAAATGCAGGGAGTTGCACTGTGCTTGGCGCTGTGTCTTGCCACGGTGTCAGCGCTGCCACTGGAAGAGATCACCGCGACTGACAGAGAAGGAAAAGGATTCGGTAAGTAGATTTATGACCAATCGGCCCTGGTGTTACGAAGGTAGTTGCGTCACTTGGTGAATGGGTGGGGGTTGTAGTCGAATTGGTTTACGTTTTGAATTAGTCTTTTAAAACTTTATGGAACTTACAAGCGATCCTGTTCTTTTAACAGTGAACATTTGTTATGTGCTAAGTTAACATGCTCAGTAAATAACATTTTTATATGGGCAATTTAGCAATCTGCGAAATAAAACCAC
>NW_020869858.1:1168222-1169304 GCF_003789085.1 Penaeus vannamei
AATTTAAAAATTCGTTCGAAGTAGACCAGTTACGAAATCAAGGGCAGCGGCCTTTAACTCCCGCTCAGACACATTTCGAGCAGATGGGCGCCAGATTGCCGTGAATGATAATTACGTTTTCACAACAGCGCACGCGAGTTTACAACTGGATCATGTTATCGAAGCTTGCAGGAGATTTGAACAGCTTGCGAGAAACCCTCGCGGCGCCAGTTTTATGCGCAGAGCTTCAAGGAATCCGTTATGAATGATGACAGCCGGATGGTGACACAGATAGCGGACATCTGCGCCGAGATTAGGTAACTGCTCCCGTGGCGGTTTACGGAGGCGGCTGTGTGTGTGTGCGTCCATGTACACATACGTCCATACCTACATACAAACAGCAAGTAGAGAGACGGAGAGAGGCCGATAAAAGATATGAATGTATAGAGAGGTAGAGAATGTATTCAATATAGAAGAAAAATACGGATAGAAAGGGGGATAGGAAACAAAGCTGTATATATACGATCCAGAGAAGCAGAGAATGATAGAGATAATAAAGGTGGAAAAAGAGAGAGAAGATACAAGATCGACTCGGAGAAATACAATTAATATACCAGAATAACAAAGCTTACAAAATTGGGATTTCCACTGGACACGAAGCACATATTCATAGACTTTGCTCGGGCACGAACGCGTCTGAGAATGCGCTGTGGACTAATTTTGGCCGAATTGTTCAAGTTAAAGTCGGTTTTATCTAACAGTGGAGTCGATACAATTGGAAGTAATTAGATATTGAATTTATAGGCAGTTTAAAAGGAGAGATGGAAAGGGTTAGAGAGTAATAGGCAACAGAGTATAGGATCATCATCACCAGTCATTCATAGCTATCATTGTTATGTATAATTACAGTTATCACTATTACTGTTAATCATCGTATCGCCATCAACACCACCACCACCAATCCCCTCCCACCCTCACCACCCCCTGCAACACCACCACTCCCTCCTCGCCCCTACTCCACTCCTCGCCTCTACTCCATCCGCCTCACACTCCTCACCACCACACCCCCTCTCTATCTCCTCGCACCCTCTCCCATCGTCCAA
>NW_020869858.1:1169404-1176904 GCF_003789085.1 Penaeus vannamei
TATATGTACATATATATAATATATATATATATATATATATATATGTATATATATATGTATATATGTATATATATATATATAATATATATAATATACCACACACACACACACACACACACACACACACACACACACACACACACACACACACACACACACACACACACACACACACACACACATATATATATATATATATATATATATATATATATATATATATATATATATTATATATATATATATATGTATGTATATATGGGATGTCTGTATAATTCATATACAGACATATATATATATATATATATATATATATATATATATATATATATATATATATGTGTGTGTGTGTGTGTGTGTGTAAATATATATATATATATATATATATATATATATATATATATATATATATATATATATATATATATATATATATATATATATATATATATATATATATATATATGTGGTGTGTGTGTGTGTGTGTGTGTGTGTGTGTGTGTGTGTGTGTGTGTATGTGTATGTGTATATATATATATATATATATATATATATATATATATATATATATATATATATATATATATGTATGCGTATGCGTGTTTGTATGTATGTATATATACATACATATATATGTACACACACACACACACACACTTACCGCTCCCGAAGAGCAAAGTTTGTTATTTCGAGAGTACAAAAAATCTTGCAATTTTCTGCTCGTCGGAACCGGCTCCACAAACCGCGAAAATGATTCTGCAAAAATCGAAAGCTATCAACAGGGCATGCAACTTGCTCATTTATAAATAACGTCCATTGCCTTTCCTTGTGTTGCAAGAAGACATTTTCAAAGATGACTTGGCAAGGTATTGCATTTTTGAAAAGTGCATTGTTTGATATTTTCATTATTTCATATTTTAGATTTTATGCTGCAATGGGTAATCTACAGTAAATTATTGGTGTATATATGGAGACAGCATTTAAAATGATATAGGAATAAGAATCAAAATGGATAGAACTGTGAAGACAACAATAACAACATCAAAGAAAGAAAGAAAAGAAAAAAACGAATTTATGCATAACTCAAAAATGTAGAATTTGATTCAAATAAAGCAAACCCCGTAAATCACATAATGCTCCCAATTCTCCAAATTGCATTTTGAACTCTCGATATTTGTTCAAAACACACTTTCGAAAGACGTAACCCCGCCAAAGTGAACCCAGCAACATGTTTCTGAACTTCGGCGTCGCATCTGCCGTCTAGGGAATTTTCCCCGTGAGTTGTTTTTCGTACCCTAACTGTTGGGGGAACTTTCGGGGTCGAGTCGGTCTTTTGCGGGGAAGCACTGAGACGCTAAACCTGGGTTGCTTGGGGTCGGGGAAGATCAGATAATAACATTTTTTGATGTGTTATTCTTTCATTTCCATTTTTAAAATTATTTTTTAGATGTTTTACTTTAATAATTACTAATATTTCGCATACTTCCTATATGGATCAAAATAAATAATGCAAATTATACACATTGCATGTAAAGTTGCATTTATGTGAATATCTGCTGAAGAGGATCCATAGCTTTCATCAGATTCACAAAGAAGTCCGTGACTATAAAAACTTAAGAAACACTGGTCTAGGGAGTAATTTACCCCGCGTTGCTAGGGGAAAAATCGGGACAACCGTTGGTTTAGGCGGGAAACAACAAGGTAAACAAAACGACGAAAAAAAACAACAAATACTACAGGCTTGTATAAATTTTCCAGCCTGATACTTCTCACTGCCAATTTTACCGATGATTAATGAATCCTATGAAGACAGACAGCCTTCGGGATTCAAGACTGACAAAGGAAATATTTGAATATGTCTTCCTCCGCTCTCGCCATTCGATCATTCATCCGGAAAAATGGAAAAGAAATTCACCCGCCGACAGTGTCCTCGAATACGCTATCAGCTGTTTCCATCAGCTGACTGACGCACGAACATCTACTTATTTCATGATTAAAGCGATTGATCATAAGATCTGGATTGTGGGAAATGGCGCTATCAATCACACGAGAGAAATGCAATAATGTGAAGTCGACCTTTTTCGTGGGAGGCAGAATATTGGGGGAAATCGAATGCTCATTTTGACTGCGGATGAGCTTTCTCTCTCCGTTCTCTCTTTATATTTTCTATTATCCTTCTCTGTTTTTCTTCCCTCTCTTTCTCTCTGTCTTTTTCTCGTACCGAAAGTGCTCTTGGTTTTATTATTATTAGACACAATATCTTTTAATTAGCTGATTTTACCACCTTCCTCCCTCTCTTTCGTTTTCTGTCTGTATCTGTCTATTTATCAATTTTTCCCTTATTTCTCTTCTCTTCTCTCTCTCTGACACACACACTCTCTCTTTCTCTGACACACACACACACACACTCTCTTTCTTTCTGTGTGTGTGTCTATATTCTCTCTCTGCGTGGGTCTCTCTTCCTCTACCTTTTTCTGTCTTGTCTCCCTCTCTTCTCCTTTCTCTTTGTCTTTCTCTATCTCAGCCTTTTCTTTTCTCACTTCCACTTCCTCTCTCCCTCCCCTCTCTCTTACCCTCTTCTCTCTCTCTCTCTCTCTCTCTCTCTCTCTCTCTCTCTCTCTCTCTCTCTCTCTCTCTCTCTCTCTCACTCACACACACACACACACACACACACACACACACCTCCTTCTTCCTCTCCTCTCCCTTCCCTCTCTCTCTCCAGTTACGTTTCAACAAGCAAGCCGCAAGACCACCCCGTTGAAATGCAACTCGCACTGATATCAAACGCTATCGTGAACTCCGCGAGGCATCGGACACTTCATCTCCCGCTGTTCTCGACCCGGGAAGCGATCTGAGGCTACTGGGATGCTGTTCAGTGTTCTCTTTCTGCTAAATCTTCTCTGCTTGTGGGATGCTGTTCAGTGTTCTCTTTCTGCTAAATCTTCTCTGCTTGAAAATATCTCGGAAATCATATAACATGGGGCTAGCTTGTGATTTTCAGTGTCTTGGGAAGGCTTGTGGGCACTAGGATATGTATTGGATATAGATACATATATGCAAACATACATGCATGGATACATATATATATATATATATATATATATATATATATTATATATTATATATATATATATATATATATATATATATATTATATATATATATATACACATTGAATTGATTAACTATAAAGGAATGTAACCCACAGATGTTAACTGAATTTATTAATTAACTATAACGGAAACACTCCCGACATGTGTTGGATATATCTTTCTTCATATTCGTAAATGCGTGCATCTTTATTTCATGTTATTTCATTTAATTTTACGAACGTCTTTTGAGTTTCCTTTATATTATGTTGTATATTCACATGTTAATGTACTTGTGTTAAGATGTTTAGAGTGTTATGGTATGATGTATATATATATATGTACCACACATTGCTAGTATGTGTAAAATAACTAATTACACCATTAAAGCTCAACTGTTTAGTGTATTCTCTTTGTTAAGTAGCTGGGGACCTTACATATAAGATGAATTTGGAAAAAGAAGAGAAATCAGAAAAAGACAATCAAGAAAAATAATAGAAAGTAAAAGAAGGAAAATACGAATAACAATAAGAAGCAGCAGCAGTAGTAATAATAGTAGCAGCAGCACCACCACCAGTAACAGTAGTAGTAGTAGTAGTACTAGCAGTGGAGGTAGCAGCAGCAGCAGCAGCAGCAAAAACTGAGGAAGAAAAAAAAATACTGCAAAGCTTCTTAGTGAACAAATATACTTAACGCATCATTTTAAACACATACTAATTAAACCGATTAACTCCATGTTGCTCGTTACTCAATTTCTCGATAATTTTTATGGTGTATTTCCCCCCTTAAAAAAGTATTCTAACCAACAGCAAGTGGAATTAGGTAACGTACATTGTATATTTCCTATAGCAGTAGAGGCAGCAACTAAATTATAATGATGATGATGGTAATGGCAATGATTAAGCTTAGAATCATTATGCATGTAATCAATATCATTAAGATAATACTGTTTGTAATGGTGATAATGATGATAATGATAACTATGATGATAAAATATCAAAATGATAATAATCAACAATGAAGATAATAAATGTGATGGTGATGATAACTCTGGCAGCATCAATATTCAATAATGATAATAGTAATATCAATGGCAATGATAGTATATTAATTGCAAGAATGATAATAATGATGGTAAGAATCATAATAATGATGGTAATTATGATAATGATAATAATAGTAATGATAATAATAATGATGGTAAGAATCATAATAATGATGATAATTATGATAATGATAATAAAAGTTTTGATAATGATAATGATAATGCTTATAATAATACTAATGCTAATATTAATGTGTATGTATACACACACACAAATACTCACACATATATATATACATATTCACACACCCGTATATATTTCTCTTCGCCCGGGATGGCCGCCTGTCCCTACCGTAAGCTCGGCGCTTTAAACTCGTTTTGCTCTAAAGACTTTTGTTGGCGCTAAACGATGTCCATTAGCCCGCAATGGTTATCATCTGGACTATGCAATGGCTGCAAAACTACTCCAACTTTACACATTGGAATCCATTTTATTGCAAGCACCTTAACTAGTTCCAAACTTGTCATTTGTACTTAGTCATTTTCTTCTGATGATTTTTGTATTTTATTCTTAAAATATTGTTTCACTTCTATGTAGTATACGAAACAGATTTATATAATATAATATATATATTTTAATTCTACCTAGGATTATAAAGAAAAGGATGAATATCTGCAACAATATAAACATATATATGATATTTTACACACGTAGTCTAGCTACATGACAAAGTAGCCAGTCAAGTGAAAACGACTATTAAACTAAACTAATTGTAACAAAATTATATATCTAACTACACATTACATTGACTTACTCGACTATATACTCGTCGTTCAAACTGAAAGCACCTTATTTAATGTTACTACTTGAGCAAAAGAGACAAATACCTGCCCTCCATTATAGAATTTTAGAGACAAAATCATTAATGCATATTACATAAAAAATAAATAAATAAACAGGATTATTCTATGAACTGGTTGCCCTTTTCGTGGTTAATTTCTGGTTCAGGTCATTTGCTAGTTGCCTGGTTACAGTTTAATTTTTCTGTCTTGTATGCATATTCTAGTAGGATATTTGATTTAGGTTACTACTTCCTTTTGATTGCTTAATTCTCATTCGGTTGCATCTTATTTTATTTTAACTAGTATGCATATCATTATCATATATCTAATTCATATATATATATTTCAAATTTGAAAAAAAAACGTTATCTAGCTCCATCTTCAATACCTGATAATGACGATAGTAATGGTAATAGTAGTACTAATAATAACAATGATAATTGATATCAATGATAATAATATTAGTGTTGATAACAACAATGATAATCGTGATGATAATAACAACAATGATAATCGAGATGATAATAACAACAATGATAATCGTGATGATAATAACAACAGTAATAATAATGCTAATGGTAACAATGATACTAATGATAATGATAATGATAATAAATAATGATGATAACATTGACGATGGTAATAATAATTATTATAACAATATCAGTTATGATAATGAGAATGATGATAATTGGATATGATGTTGTAGTATGAATAATAACAATGATGATAATAGTTATGAAAATGACAACAATGATGGTATTGATACCAATAAATGCTAGTGGCAATAATGATGATACATAGATAACAAAAACAATAATAACTAGAAGCACTCATAGAGCACACATCGATGCAATAAAAATATTCACACTTAAAGACTTACTTTTGTCATACAGTTATTATGTAAACTGTTAAGGAAAACCATAAAGAATGTGATATAGTTAAGTCTAAGGTGAAATAACCGTTTTCTTTGGTCACGTTGAATACGTTTTCGTTCTTTTGCATTCGTAAATACTTATATAGTCTATTGGGACTTATTTGTGTAAATGTGAATGGTTTCATAATTATTTGGAATAAAGTAAAATTATTTAATTTGAAAGGCATTAGTAATTGCCACATTAGCATAAACAAAGTCTAGTTAGTTTTGATTTGAATGTTTGTAGGTTGTCAGTGGATCATGGCGGCCTGGATTTGACGTAAGATTTGTATCTTATTTTACATTGCTTGATTTTACTCGAGTTTCACCTGTTGCGCATAACTAGTACACCAGCAGAATAGTTTAAATTCTCAATGATATTTTCATAATACATGTGTGGATATTGTTGTGACATTTATTCAATGAAATGTGATATAAACATTATCACGTGTCTTGGCAAAGACGAACAACATTGTCGTGATATTCATTATTGTCGGGATATTGGTAATTTTCTATATTACGTCCGCATAACCGATATCGACGATTTTGGTATCGTTGGATTCCTCTCACTCTCCACATTGCAAATATATAGTTTTTATTGCACGGAAACCCCCCGTTAGCGACAAACTTGGCCCCGATAGCATGGAAGGTTCCAGGGAAAATGCGGGGTTAAATAGCACTAATAATATAACGCACAGTGAAAATAACCATGGTTATTCACATAACTTTCCATTGCAGGGGGCTGTGCTCCCGCCCCTCAACCCCGGCCGAGGAAACAAAACCTCCACCACATATTCCCGGCAGGCTAGAGCGTTACACAATCATCGTCGATGTCGGAGCGGCGGCCGTAATACAATTACCTCGTAAGATTCCCACTGAATCAGCATATTAACCTTATTATAGTCAGCATTGTATATAGAGATGATTGTAGTAAAATCAGGATGAACAGGGTGGCCCGCCCTCGTCGGCGGGTTTTGCGCCTCTTTCGATGTTACACCGATGGCCTCAAGGTCGATTTTCCCTTCCTCTGGAATAACGACATTCATATTCCTAACCGAAATAACCGTCGCGTTCAGAAGTCAGTCATAGCTGCCGCGATGGCCGAGTGTGGAGGGTGCTTGTATTCGGAGACGGATTTTCTGCGCGAAATTGCAACTAGTCAGGAAAAAATGCTAGAGATGTGCTTCCGCCACGGTCTCCTCCGTCGGGAGAAAGCCTGCGGCAGGTGTGGGCAGCCAGCACGCCTGGACCTGAAAAAGAAAAGACCAGCCGGACGCACCCTGCCTCCTTCACATTCTGCGGCAAAGGAGCACCCTCCCTACTAATTAGTGGCATTAATCAATCAGGTTAGTACCTTAAAAATCCTAGTTTTTTGTAGGTTATGGGATCGGCATATAGTTCCTGTGCGCTCTATCCTGCCGTGAATGCGTGGTGGAGGTTTTGTTTCCTCGGCGGGGTTGGGGGGCGGTAGCCCCCCCAGAGGAGGTCAATAAAACCTACATATTTGCATTGTATAGAGTGAGAGGAATCCAACGATACCAAAATCGTCGATATCGGTGATGCGGGCGTAATATAGAAAATTACCCTTTAGTTCATACTCCTCTGGA
>NW_020869858.1:1189404-1191904 GCF_003789085.1 Penaeus vannamei
CAATTATGCTTAAAACTAGAGTTTGCACAACCATGATTCTAGTTTAAGGAGTGATTTGATTTTTTATGTGATGAAGATATACCAGGGTGCCCACTACTTTCCCGTGTATTTTGTCAACGTGTTCAAATGTCATGAATCTGTCTAATTGTACTCATAGATTATTCACTGAAGTGTTCGGTTTGATTAAGCAGCCTTCAAATTCTATGGTTGTGTCATTGGGAATTTCAGCTATGTCCTGCCGGCTATCTATCAATATACATTGAGTTTTATGTGGATTTAGTTTAAGGCCATTAGTGTCATTGCTTTTAAGAGTATGTCGACTTGTGTTTTATTACTAAGATGATGTTTCCATGCCCTGGTTGTGTCTGAAAAAAAATATTTGTAACGTTGCAAGATCTGTTTTGTTGTAAAGTTGAAGCAGTAAATTTCCAGTTTTTGTATAGGACTTGTTCAATCACTAGTGAGGTATTTGGTGTGAGGCACTAATGTTTTAACAATTTTCCATATTTTATCAGAGTTGCTCTTATATTCTGTGGATTTATTTCTGAAATAATTTCTTTTTGCACATTGAATTAGCAATTTTACATTTTTATTTTTTTACTTTATAATCTAATTTTTTACTTTGTAATCTACCCGAAAGGCGGCTTCATGTCTGTTGCTTTTAAGAGCTTGGTGGGCATTATTTCTATCGCAAATGGCTCTCTTGATGTCGCCATTTATCCATGGAGCAGGGGGACGTCTGACGATTCGTGTTACGTTTCGCTTTTAATAACTTCCGTGAGAATAGTTACTTGATTGTTTACATTATCTGTCGATGAAATATCTAATAGAGTCATTTCTTTAGACAAGATAAGCTCGCAGAGAGATTGAGGTATAGTGTTTGAAATCGCGAAAGTTTTTATTACATAGTGTGTTTTCTCTGATGTCATCGTGATAAGTTCATGATCAAGAACATGGCACAGGATGGCATCGGAATGGAGGTCTGGTCTGTTAGTTATTATCAAATCTAATAGAGAAGAGGTGATTTCTGTAATTCGTGTAGTTTTATCTATTATATGTTCTAATTATTTTTTCTCAATTATCTTAGCTAACTCAGCATTATATTTTGTTGAACCATAATTTAGGTCACCTAGGATGAAAAGCGGTTTCCTTTTTAAGGACATTTCTCTAAAAACCTTTTCAATGTATTCAAAAGATTTCGAGGTAGCATGGGGGTGCCTATACACAGCGCCAACAATGAAAGAAGGAAGCATGTTGCTTTGTACGGTAACCCAGACATCTTCTACGGCAGTATTGTTAACAGCTGTAGGAGAGAGAGAGAGAGAGAGAGAGAGAGAGAGAGAGAGAGAGAGAGAGAGAGAGAGAGAGAGAGAGAGAGAGAGAGAGAGAGAGAGAGAGAGAGAGAGAGAGAGAGAGAGAGAGAGAGAGAGAGAGAGAGAGAGAGAGAGAACCTGTTGGGTCCTCTGTTGTTGAATATCTTCTTCAGTGACCTGCTTCACCTCATTCCCGAAGCCAAAGGGTTTGCGGATGATGGAAAACTCTCCTTCAGGTAAGAGGGCAGGGAACAGGATGCCGCCATAGAGAAACTCAATGGCTGACTCGCACAAATCTCGACTTGGGGGTAGAAGTGACAGGTCTCCTTTGCCCCGAATAAAAACCTTTGTCGAGAGGACAAATAGTGCTATACAAATCAACTTCAATGGGGAAAAAATAAGATGACAATAGAGAATTGAAATACTGGGCATCACAATCGACAAAAAATGCCATTCAAAAGTCACATAGAAAGCTTGGCGAGAAGAGCTTCGCAGAAACTCGCAACCCTGAAAAGAATCAGCTGACTGCTGGACGGTGAATGGAAGGAGCTCCTCTACAAGGCGCCAATTCTTCCCTCGAGTACTCCTGCCTCGCGTGGGGAGTGCAGACAAAGCTATTCTCAGCACAAAATACAAGAAAGAGCGAAGAAAATCATCAAAGTGCGAAGAAAATCATCAAACCTCGACAGCCTTCAACACAGGAGAGACGTAGCTGGCTTGACGACGACGTCCCGCATCCATCGCCAACACGTCCCCGACATGTACACTGTGAGACTGCCAGGGAGACGAGCTGCAGCCCAACCAGAAGAGTGGAACAAGCGCCCGCCACACTGGAGGAACCTCGCTGTTGCACGGCACACCGCCGGCGACAGTTCCTCCCCAGATATTCCAAAAAACGGAATCTATTCATTCGTAAGCTCGATGTCGATGCTCAGTCCTTACAAACCTTCAAATGCAAAGCGCATGTGTGGCTAAAAACCTCTGATAGAAGATTTCATGCATATACCATTTATGTATTATGTATGTATTTATCATATTTATCATGTATAGATATTACGTATTATATAACCCAATATGATGTAATTGAGAGAGAGAGAGAGAGAGAGAGAGAGAGAGAGAGAGAGAGAGAGAGAGAGAGAGAGAGAGAGAGAGAGAGAGAGAGAGAGAGAGAGAGAGAGAGAGAGAGA
>NW_020869858.1:1206904-1212848 GCF_003789085.1 Penaeus vannamei
CTGACTTCTTAACATACAGCGGGGGATTCGAGAAAAGAATTAAAGTAATTAGTGGCGTGGGTTGGCTTTCGTTAAACTAAAACTTTTAGCGAGTCATTTACATCGACTAACCATGTATATATAACGGACACATGACACAAAAGGGAGACACAAGAGAGCTGAATCCCTTGACACAACATCTGCGCAAGTGAAATAAATATTTATTGCACTTGTCATGACACTATGTCGAGTAATCCACCTGAATCTTCCTATGCTACTTTAAAATTGACAGTACGAACGAGGTTGTTAAGTCTTTTGAGAAAATCAGCGAAAATCATCAACGGTTCACACTTGCCACATAGAAAAAAATATCAATATAACGAAACCAAATCGTGTCTGGAGGAAGGATAGACGGAAAGATTTCAGATTCAAGCGTCTTTCTATATAAATTCACAAGACCCGGGCTAAGGCTACTTCCCAATGCCATTAATTTCCTTATAAAATTCGCCGTCAAAAGTAAAGACATTATTCGTGATACATAATCGGGAAAAAGAATCAATAAAGCAATTGACCGGAATAGGAGATAAAACGCCCGCTGACCAAGAGTCTGATACATGGGGGAATGAGTTACAAAACACCGTTTTTCATCACTTTAGAATATACACACAACATACGTGCATCACGCACGCACGCACGCACGCACACACACACACACACACACACACACACACACACACACACACACACACACACACACACACACACACACACACACACACACACACACACACACACACATAGACACACACACACATATATATATACACACATATACACACACACATATTATGTGTGTATATATATATATATATATATATATATTATATATATATATATATATATATATATATATATATATATACACACACGCATACACACACACCACACACACACACACACACACACACATATATATATATATATATATTATATATTATATATATATATATATAATATATATATATATAACGTAATTCCCAGAGAGAGAAAGAGAGTATATGTGTATGTGTTTGTATATATATATCAACACAAACACATTCGTGTCGAATTTCCGCTGTAAATACTGTGAAATTCCCCGCAGACAGTGTATCACCCCCCCCTCCCTGCGGTGCATCATCCTCCCCTTCCCCTCCCCCACTCCCCCCCCCCCCCCCCGCCGAGATCCCCCTCTCCCCTCCCCCCCTCCCCCCAGACCTCGCGCTTTCTCGCCTTGTCTCGTAAACTCTCACAATTGTCACGGAACTTGGTCTTTTTTCGGTCTTGGGAAAATACGAGAGAACTTTAAGAGAGAAAACTGATAGAGAAAAGTTGATGAAGAATGCGAGGGTCAGGCGGATAATTCTCCTGAACATCATCGGAAGATTCGGTGTAAAAGGACGGTCATACGAAGACACGTACACACGCATTGCGGCGCGTACACATGCATATTACATACATGCTTTTGGAAACGGACGCATATCTATATAAGCGTGCAGACATTTAGAAACGTACACAGAAGTATATATACGTATACACAATTGGGGGACGGACACAAATGTATTATATATACATAATATATATATATATATATATATATATATATATATATATATATATATATATATATATATATATATATATATATATATATATATATATATATATAATATATATATATATATATATATATATATATATATATATATATTATATATAAAACACATACACACACACTTTTTCATACATTTTCTTAAAATCTCTAACATATATGTTATTGAGAGAGGGACGAAGAACACCTTTTCTCTACTGCTCCATCTCCTCCCCTTCTCCTTCAACTCCTTCCCCCGTCCTTTCCCTTCCCCTCCTCCTTCTCATTTCCTTTCGTAATGCCATTTCCAGCACCCTTTCCCTTCCCTCCCTCTTCCTCCCCTTCCCTTCCCTCCTTCTTCCCTTCCTCTTCCTCTCCTCTTCCCCTTCAGCTTCCTCTTCCCCTCCCCTTCCTCATACCTCTGCCTTACCTCCCCCTCCCTTCTTTTTCCCCTTTCTTCCCTCCCCAAACCTCCCTTTAACCCTTCCTCTTCCCTTCCCCTCCGTCCTCTTTCCCTTCCCTCCCCTCCTCCTCCCTTTCCTTCCTCTTCCTTTTACCCTCCCTTTCCCTTCCCTCCCTACTCCCTGCCTTTATCCCTCCCCTTCCCTTCCCCCCTTTCCCTCCCTACCCCCTCCTTAACCCTCCCCTCCCCTCCCTCCCCCCTTCCCCTTCCCCTCCCCCTCCCTCCCTCCACTCACCCCTTTCCCTTCCCTTCCCCCTTCCCTCCCTCTCCCCTCCCTTTTCCCCCCCCTCCTCCTCTTTCCCCCTCCCTTCCCCGTACTCAAGACAGCAGCTGGCTCGAGACACCCAGCTGCACTCGCTAAAACACCCTCAATCATACATGAAGCGGGGAGTACGAGCAGTCAATATGTTGTTTATGTTTCGCTATTTTCGTACTTTGAATATTTTCGTTAAAAAATCGAGTGTGGGCAAAGTCTTTTTTTTTTTTTTTTTTTTTAGGTTATGTGGTGGAAAATAACCCTCATTGTTTTTTTTTATATGATTTTGTATGTCTATACCTATGTACCCATTTGTGTATCTGTCTGTATGTCTGTCTGTCTATTTTGCTGTCTATACATCTGTCTGCCTATCTTTATGTCTAGATATTTATCTATCATCTATCTGTATATATTATATATATATATATATATATATATATATAATATATATATATATATATATATATATATATATATATATATGTATATATATGTTATATATATATATATATATATATATATATATATATATATATATATATATATATATATATATAATAAATAAATAAATATATATATATATATAATATATATATATATAATATATATATGTATATATACATATATATAATCTATATCTATATCTATCTATCTATCTATCTATCTGTCTATCTATATATATATATATTTATATTCATATGTGTGTGTACTTATATGTACGTATCTCTTTTATTTTTTTATGTAATCCATCCACAGCTCTGTTGTATAATTGCCACTGCAGAAAAGTATCGCAAACATTTTCTTTTATTTATTTGTGTCTCGTGTTTTAAAGGGCTGTCGCTGATGACTTGATGGACAAGGGACAAAAAAACTTTTTTTTTTCGTTGTCGCTCCACAGCTGTTTGATTATTTACACCTACATTTCGTGCTGCAGGAATGTTGCAAAAAACTGCAATCATCCATTTTGCAACATTCTGGATATTGCCCTGATGCTGACGTGTGGTTTTACGGTGCTAGATTTTAAAAAAGATTTAGTATAGAATTTATTGATGATTTTAGTTGTTATATCGAAGATGAGTTAACACATATGAACAAAAAATGTACAGATTACTTGTGTAAGATGAACGGAATTAGAAAAAAAAATGCTTTCTTCTGTTTAATGCCGAACATATTAACTTTCAATGGTACAGCATGTCGGTGGCACAAAAAGGAGAAATAAAAAAACTTGGACTTCGCATACTTTTTCTTCGTCTCATTTCATATTCTATCAGTTCTCCAGCTCCATTCGAGATGAATTGATGTTTCAAGTGGACTCGGTAACGGAACAATCTTATGGAGCGGAAGTTAATCAGTTTTCAATAATGTGTTTACTTTCCTCGCTCCGCTGTGGGCGCGAGGGCTAATGAAGGCTGAAGTAGGTAATGTCAATTAAAAAGTGTGTCCAATCAGGTAATTGCTTTGGGCTTCAGTAATTGAGGTTAACTGAGCTCGTTCTCCTCAACATGCGAGCCGAGGCGGGAATGGCATGGCGCAACACACCCACACACGCAGTCGCGCCCGTAAACGCACATTCCAACACAACACACGTACACTTACACAAATACATACACACACATACACACGTACACTTACACAAACACACACACACACACACAACACAACACACACACACACACAACACACACACACACACACACACACAGACGCACACGTAAACGCACATTTCAACACAAACACACACACACACACACACACACACACACACACACACACACACACACACACACACACACACACACAACACACACACACACACACACACGTACACTTACACAAACACACACACACACAGAGTCGCACACGTTTCACACAACACACGTACACTTTTATCTTGTTTTTAGATCGTCATTTTTACGTTTAGAAAATAGGTTTGATATTTCCTCAACAGATGTCGTTTCGGTTAGTCCACCTTTGCATGTATTATCATTATCTTATTTTCATTATTATTGTTACTACAACTATCATTATTATCGCTATCATATTATTCATCATTATTGCTATCATAATAACTATCATCGTCATTAATGTTATTTTTTACAACATGATTACACCAGTGTCACCTCACTCTTCACTTTCGTTATTATTACTATTATTATCATCATTATCATCATAACCATCATCATCATCGTCATTATCACAATCATAATCATAATCATTATCATCATCATCATCATTCAGCTCCTCATCATCATCATCATCATTTTCTCCTGCTCCTCCTCATCATCATCATCATTACCACCATCATCATCATTACTATCTTTATCATCATCATCACCATCACCGTCATTACTGTTATTTTCATCACTATCAGGATTACGCCAGGAATATAAACCCGGGGGAATTAAGAAGGTAAATCAACCTTGTTCTTTTTTACAGAACTTGAAACGGAAATAACACAAGGAAACATAACATTCTTTCAAAAACTTCATATCCTGTTAAGTTATTTTATTTATTTATATATTTTTTCTCTCGTGTTTTTCGTTAACTTGTTGTTATCAGTTTATGTGCAAAATATTGGTTGATAATGACATTATTGCATTTCAATTAGCTGTCATTGCTAACCTGTTAGTTATAAAGTAGTTATAGCTATCTTTCACCTTTTCATCAATAATCCCCAAAGTGTTAAGTGCAGAAGAAGAACACGAAGATGAAGAAGATGAAGATGAAGATGAAGATGATGTTGATGGAGATGGAGATGGAGATAAGGATAAAGTTAAAGATGGAATTAGAATGGAGATAAAAATGAAGAAGAAGAGAAAGAAAAGATGAAGAATAAGAAGAATAAGAAGAAGGAGAAGAAGAAGAAGGAGAAGAAGGAGAAAGAAGAAGAAGAAGAAGAAGAAGAGTAGTAGTAGTAGTAATAGTGATAGTAATAGTAGTAGCAGAAGACTATGAAGATAAAACAAAAAGACAAAGAAAAAGAAAAAAAGAAAATTAATAAAAAAAATCTATTGAATTGACATTCCGCAGTGATCCAAAATAAAACTATCGTCATAATGATAATAACCCTTTGTTTATTACACATCAATTGAGATCTGAATAATCTTATCCGATCAAAATATCATTTCATCCTGACACACTTTCTGAAAAAAAAAAAAAAAAAAATACTGACTAGAAATAAGAAGTGAAGTCTGACGTAAGCAAAAGTAAAGTAAAAAAGGCAGGAAGTTTTGGGTTCAATTAATAAATTACTTGATTATTTATTTTATCTAATCTCATTTCATTTCAATTATTTATTTGCTAACTGAATGGCTTAAGTACACACGTGACGGGAGGCTTTGATGCATCTGGTATGTAGCCATAACGTCATAGTGCATTTAACAGTTAGAATGTATCATAATCATATTTTCCAGCAGGTGATATGAAATAAAATAATTACGTGGCTTTTTGTGTCTCGTATGAATGAAGATTTTGTTATAAGAGAAGATACAATGTTTTTTTTTTTTTTACTTTCATTTATTTTATATTTTTTTAATCTATTTTTATTATGATATATTTTTTACCAAGCTGAGCATTAACATAGACATGACCAAGCTTCGATAATTTTTTTAATTTTTTA
>NW_020869858.1:1212948-1225448 GCF_003789085.1 Penaeus vannamei
AGAGAGAGAGAGAGAGAGAGAGAGAGTACACAAGAGACCAAGACCACATTACCAGACTAAAACTAATTGCAAAACAAGGAATATGACCCTAAAATGCACCAAACCTTTACTTCCAAGAACAAACCTGATCAGGTTATCCCTGTTGATATCGGACTCTTTGAAAACATGTTCACGCATCCTCTCCATCTCCTCGTAACGCTCATTGATGTCATCCTCGGGGGCATTGGGATCATACATCTTATCAAGTTCCTTCTTGAAGAGGGCCTTCACCTCCATCTCATCCCAGTAGCCATTGCCATCCAAGTCTACAAGAAAAAAAGACATTTGATTCTAAGCAAGACTATAGCTTACAATTAACTGAACTAATGAAGGAAAAATCAGCTGAGAGCTTGATAAAAAAAAAAAAAAAAAAATCCCCCTATCTCTTCCCCCCTTACTAATCACTTTTACATATTATAAAGAGAATGCAATACATTCCTGCCCACATACCGTAAATTTGTTAGTCGCATACTAATGCGATTTGTGTTAGTATGTGACTAGTGAATTTAACACTAATTAACATACCCTGATCTAATGAACAATGAATTCACCATTAAGAAAAACAACTAGGTACTTACCATGCAGATGGAAGAAAATCTCGGGTTTGAACTCTTCCTTACTCATGTGGTCTTGCTCTTCCCAGACCTGGTGAAGTAAAATGTCATATATACGAAGACCAGCACAGCTAGATATATAAGCATTTTTATCATCCATCTGAAGATGTATGGATATACCCTGACTGAGGATGTGCATACACTCATTTGTGTACACCTTCACAGGCATACCTCTTCCAACTGCTGTTTTGAGGCCGGGTGGTGCAATTTTTCATGTTCTCCATGCTTTTTGATTTCTTCATTGTGTTTCTCTTCTGCTTGCTTGCGGTGTTCATCATCCATGCCCGCTAGTTCCTGCTTCCTTTCAAATTCTTTCTCCATCTCATACTTCTTGAATTCCTCTCGCCTCTGTTGGTCTACCTTCTCCAAGTCTGCTGTGGTCTGACGAGGTGACAATCATTCAGCATTAGTCTTTAATATTCGGAGAAGCAAAAGTACTCTCCAACCCATTTTGAGACCCTCTTCTACTCTATTTAAGTCTATTTTAATCCCTCTACATCTATTACTAGTATATATGTATAAGATTGCAAGAAAGAAAGAATGAAAGAAAGAAAAATCTGCTCTATATACCAAATGACCAAATATTTTCATGTATTAGTACACACATTATCTAATCTTTATTCAGAAAATATTGAATTTATAGATAAGAATTCTTGGCATAATCCCCCCATACATTGTGGAAAAACAGACTAGAACATTTGGTAGTAGGAGGCTGATGCTCACCAATACATGCAATCACTCACCTTGATAATGAGTTTCTTCAAGTCCTCCACTTCAAACCGTGTTGGATTTCGGTGGTCAATGTGGACAGGAATCTTCAGCATGTTCCGGTCCACACCAGTTTCTTTTTCATGTTCCTGGAGATGGAAGAAAGTCTTACTTTCTGAGAAGAAAGTTTTATTCTTTCCAAATACATAATTATCCTTCTGTCAATACAACTTTAATATCTGAACTGGCAATTTATTTTCTTGTTAGTTGGATCCTCATTTTTTTAATGAACAAGGAAAAACTGAGATCATGTAGTGCTTGAGCCATGTTAAAACACAACCTAATCCATATTGATTGAGAAAATGAGGTTATTGTCATATCCATGAGTTTGTTCTTGTTGGATCATAATATGAGTAACACAAACAATATGTCATGTTACAGGACATACAATCAAAATCAACTACAGCAAACAAAAGAACGAAACCCTGACACATGATATGTAAAACTAACAAACTGTTGAATGACACGAGTGAAGTTTCCAAGTCGTATTTTCAGTACATTTCTCCAAAGTATCATACTGCAGCACTAAAGCAAAACCAGAGCCATCTTCTTCACATGACCAATACATTAAGAAATAACTGGGTAAGCAAATGTTTAACATAGCTAACTAAAAGAGAAAGTCCACAAATTAAGCATGACATTGATGAATTCAACCTACTGTACCATAAAACAAAATCCTCAAATCACTGCAGGAGTTCCTAAACATAAAGGAGCAAAACCTTAGTAGATATCAGTATAATGCTTTGTATAAGTGAATTCAAGTGAATTCCAAAAATGCCAGCTTTTAGTTCACTAATCCCAAACATACTGCAGTCTCTATGGTTATGTGAACATCCCATACTAGTCTTGTGCAATGTACTATTCATTCTAGGGCATACCTTGATCTCCAATCCATTACCCACATGTCCATTCTCTGCAGAGCATGCATTACCTTTTGCCATAATTTTGGTTTATAAATATATATATATGGTTTATAAATATATATATATATATATATATATATATATATATATATATATATATATATATATATATATATATATATATAAATGCATATAAACACATATACACCCTTACTACATACACCCACAAGCACACAGAGACATACATACACACACTCACACATATTTAAATATAATTTCTCTCATACATATATAAATAAACTCAGATATGATATGCCTACACATATACATCCTCACATATGTTTAAAATCTAATAACCACAATGTGCAAGTAGTGGGCTGAGTTGCATTCCCGCAAGACAAGTGACTTCCAATCATGCAAAGATACTTTAAACCAAAGCAAAGAACTATACTGAAGACATTAAGCTTGCCCCCAACTAGTGTTCCCCAAAAAATGAACATCACCAGATATGCAACTTCCCTATATAAATGCTCCCCTTCAGTGACATGTCAAAAGTGTAGCCAACATTGCACAACGGAGTCTTTCAGAGACAGCTACCCGCGAAATTGAATTATTACTTTTTATAAGCCCCAAAAATGCACAAGAGAATTAGCTACACTTTCCTGCCTCTGCAACAAAGTTATCTTTATCATCTCACCCTGGACTTCATCTGCAAGGAAACAGATAACCACCTAAACACTGGAGGTAAATTGGTGTGTTTTGAGATAATATATGTGGTTAAAAAATAAAAATCAGAGGTCTCCAATGTAAGCTACTAAATTAAAATCCAAAAAATATTTAAATACAAGTAGTTACCTGTGGAGAGTAACAGAAAAATAAAAATGTTAAGTAGGACTATATGCAACTTCCTAAAAATAGCACATTTGCTCTTTCTTGGTTGGTGGACAGCTATACTGAAAACATAAAAAAAACTTTCAGCTTGTCTACCTTGATGGCCAGGTGACGAAGACGCTCTAGCTCTCTGCGCTTCAACTCATCTAGCTTTGTGCGCACATTGTGGTCGACAAAGTGGAGTTCTCTGGCAATCTTACCAGACTGGAAAAGAAGTGGCATTGTAAAATTCATCCATTAAGAAGTTCAAAGATATTTCAAACTGACTTCAATCAAAAACCATTACTTTTTTCTATGTATTCTTTTGTTATGTATCATATACCAAAAGACAGAATGCTAACCTTAATGTCATCCACTTCGGCAGTCTCTAGTTTTTTCCTGAAGGAAGGATCACTCTCAAGAGCTTGCACCACCTCCTTAAGGTATCGACCATACTCCAAGTTCAGCTCCTAGAAGCATGAAAGGAAATACAATCAATGTTTCAGAGGTCAATCCACTTCTCATTCTCCTAAATGAAAAGCAAGGACTGATTACAAGACTATCATCATCAAGTGGCTCTTTATCATAAACAAAACTTTCTACTGACCCAGTCCTCTCCCTGTTCTTCAGCTTCCTTTTTCTCTTCCTCCTCCTTCTTATGTTCTTCCTTCTTCTCCTTCACCGGGAGGGCGTGGACCAGGGCCCCATATATTAGGGCGAGTGCTAGGAGTAAACTCCACCTCATGCTAAAAAAAGAAAATAATATTGGTTATACAAAACACAGAGAAAAACTGTTGCAAGTAAGCTATTGTCAGCCTTTCTATATATGAAGTATAGATGTATGTATGGATGACTGCATATATATATACATGAATTTATGCATACTTACATGCATGCATGTAAGTATGTATGCATGTGTGTATATATGTATGTATGTATGCATGTATGTATATATGTATGTATGTATGCATGCATGTGTGTATATTTGTATGTATGTATGTATGTATGTATGTATGTATATATGTATGTATGTATGTATGTATGTATGTATGTATGTATGTATGTATGTATGTATGTATGTATGTATGTATGTATGTATGTATGTATGTATGTATGTATGTATATATGTATGTATGTATGTATGTATGTATGTATGTATGTATGTATGTATGTATGTATGTATGTATGTATGTATGCAAGTATACCTGTATGCATGCATGCAAGTATACCTACACGTGTCCATGTATGTATACATATATGTATACATGTATGCATGTCTGTATGTCTGTATGTATGTATGTAGCCTATGTATGCATTATACATATGTATATGAAAATGTATATTACAGTCAGCTGACTTAAATAACTGATGTATGTAAATCATGCATTACAGCAAATGTGTAATAACACTGCCAATACAACAATAACTAAAAATAACAATAGCAGTAGTAGTAGTAGTAGTAGTAGTAGTAGTAGTAGTAGTAGTAGTAGTAGTAGTAGTAGTAGTAAGTAGTAGTAGTAGTAGTAGTAGTTGTTGTTGTTGTACTAGTAGTTGTACTAGTAGTTGTACTAGTAGTAGTTGTACTAGTAGTAGTTGTACTAGTAGTAGTGTACTAGTAGTAGTTGTACTAGTAGTAGTTGTACTAGTAGTACTAGTATTAGTAGTACTAGTATTAGTAGTACTAGTACTAGTAGTACTAGTACTAGTAGTACTAGTACTAGTAGTACTAGTACTAGTAGTACTAGTACTAGTAGTACTAGTACTAGTAGTACTAGTACTAGTAGTACTAGTACTAGTACTAGTAGTACTAGTACTAGTACTAGTAGTACTAGTACTAGTAGTACTAGTACTAGTACTAGTAGTACTAGTACTAGTACTACTAGTACTAGTACTAGTAGTACTAGTACTAGTACTAGTACTAGTACTAGTAGTAGTAGTGATAGTAGTAGTGATAGTAGTGATAGTAGTGATAGTAGTGATAGTAATAGTGATAGTAATAGTGATAGTAATAATGATAGTAATAATGATAGTAATAGTAATAGTAATAGTAATAGTAATAGTAATGACAATGATGCTGGGAGTGCATGTATATTCACTGAGAGTGAGAGAGTAAAAGTGAGAGTAAAAGTGTGAGTGAAAGTAAGAGTGAAAGTGAGAAAAGAAAGAGCAAAGAGAGAGGGAAAGAGAGAGCATTAAAGAGAGAGAGCAGAACAGAGAGAATTACTGAGTAAAAAAGAAAGAGAAAAAGGAGATAAGCAAGAAAAAAAACTGGCAGTAAGACTGTATAACAAAGAGAGAGAGAGCGCTGGGAAGACAGGTAGTAGTGGTAACCCACAGCAAAATTCAGCTCTGACAAGTCACTTTCTGAGCTCCCAGTCACCTCAGTGACTGGCCCATCAAGGTCTCAGTGAAAGCTTTTTTCCATGACTTGCCTTCCTATTTTTTACTGCTATACTGGCGGAGATGAGGAAAATCATTTGCTGCAATTTCCATATGCATATGCAGGGTGTATTTACCTCCTACACATCTCATTTTCAGAAGTGAAATTACTATTTGCAAAAAATAAGAATCAACATTTACTTCTTTTGACCAAGAACAAAATTAAGCAACTGTATTTCATATTTTATTTTTTCGTTTTCTAGAGAACTGGAATATTCAAATATCATACTTTTATCTTTTTACTACATCCCTACCTGAAGAACCTTGCATCAACTTGATATGACCTAACACCTATAAAATTCCATTTAGTCATCCAAATATGAACAAAAATAGCACCACCACTCACTTTCAACTGCTCCCTCTAAGCACTGAATAGTCTAGTTACCATTTTGTTAATAATCACACTAGTCTTATCTTGAAATTCAGTTCCCATTCCTTATAAGTTTAATCTTAATTTAACCCTAACTGGGATGGGTCATGGGAATAAAATTTAATTAAAGGATAATTAGTAACAGCTCTGAATTGATAGAGAGAATTACCTGCCGGAAGACTAGGGACCTTGAATGAAATTAAGGAGTCAGCCACTAAATGTCAAAACACACAGTAACTAATTGAATCTTCTCAGGGGGAGGAATAAAATAAGCACAAAAGTGACATGTGACTCTCTCACTCGATAAGCTCTACCCCATTCTAAAATCTGTTAACACTACACATCAGTTTGCTCTGTTTTCTGTAGCCCCTACTCTGTTGATCCCCACAGCCTTTTATTCTACACTTTATTTTCACATCAAACAATACCACAGCTTTCAAGACAAACTATTCTAAAATCGGCACTAATTAAATTGGCAATACACAATTCTAGAATATAAAAAATCAAGGGATTTTTGAGATTTGATCTCCCTTTAGCTTTAACAAATATTCAACATATATATATATATATATATATATATATAATATTATATATATCAAACATAATCTAATTTTTTTCTATCTATTCCTCTTACTATAATTTATTGAATAAACTAGAGCAAATTCCATGTCTCTTTTTTCTAAACAAAAAAATTCTATAATCCTACAATATATTGAAATTTGGATCTTTACTCATTTCCTCATATATTACAAACATTTGAGTTATATACATATATATATATATATATATATATATATATATATATATATATATATATATATATATGTATATATGTATATATGTATATATGTATTTATAATTAAATTTATTATGTATATTATGTATATATGTATATATGTATATATGTATATATGTATATATGTATATATGTGTATATGTGTATATGTGTATATGTGTATATGTTGTATATGTGTATATGTGTATATGTGTATATGTGTATATGTATATGTATATGTATATGTATGTATATGTATATGTATATGTATATGTATATGTATATGTATATGTATATGTATATGTATATGTATATGTATATGTATATGTATATGTATATGTATATATAAATTTAGGCAAGAAGTTAGTTCCTTGTTCAAAGAGAAATTACTGAAGGGAGTTACGATCTCCTCCTTGCTGATAAGAGCAAGATCCACAGCAGGTTCTTGGGTGTTCCCGAATAATTTACCATAATCATCACTATATAAACTATCTGGTTAGTTCAGGTGATTTCCAGGTATACTGAGTATCTACTACTACATGTGCATGCTGATAAACTTATTTAATATACACAATACTTGGCACCTATTAAAGTATCGCTTCTCATGAAACTCATGAGATAATCAACATATTGTATTACATACACTTGACTGATACTTGAGAAACATCATGATTAAAAATCCTTTATAAATATCAAAACCACATTATATGCAAACATTAAGACCAAATGTTTGTATGCTTTTTTATTCTAAAAGCTATTCACATATGGTTGTAATCATTGAAGTATTACATGATTCACCCCAAGTTAAAAAATGATCACAACAGAAAATATAAACATTTCCAAAAATAAGCAAAACACTTAAATTATTCATGTATGCAAAAATACGGCCCACCTTTCACACTATTACGAGCTATAAGACACAACACAATTAAAACGTACTTCTCTCTGACGTTCCTCGGAGTGAGTGAACAAGACCTCGTCACGACTTTAAAAATAAAAGAAAATAAACTTAACCTTCAGTTTCTTGTCTTGTCTCTACTTCCTCCGCAGTGACACGTAGCCTAATACACGTGTTCTTTTCCGGCTATCTTGGGGATTTACGCCCACGCCTCCTTCTTCTATCTTTTAGTGGGCATTTATAATCTTTTAAATCTCAGTGCTTTGTTGCAGAGCCTCTATTTACAGGGAAAAGCAGTGAAAATAATGAAGACTTACGTGTTTGACAGATTGTTGTTTTCCTCCCCTCAACACTGCGTTCGAGAACTTTTCCCGAAAGAAAAATAAATTAGGAGTGAAAATTCGTAACTTATTAAATAACATAACAGAGAGGTTTCTGATACTATAGCACATTATTTTTTTCAATAACTTTTATCTAAAGAGGATCATCTATTTTTTAAACAATTAGTATGGGTAGTCGAACTCCATGACGTCATTCTACCATGACGTCATTCCCACCATGACGTCACCGCCAGCATTTGCAGCCATCCGGTCTCATGAAGAGTTTTTAAGAATTTATTAACACCAATTTATTCCCCACGCAGTGGAAAGTGTCACATCAATCCGTCCAGCGCAGAAGACACACGGCACCTCATCCACGCCCGTAGATATCCGCAAACGACAAGAAAAACGCACCAAAGATAGGAATAATATAAATTAAAAAACGTTTTTTTTCACGATTTAATATTACAAGACGCTCGTGACGTGAGGACGAATATCTCAACCCTGTGACTGTGTTATTCATTATTCACGTAGTTCCTCTCAACACACGGCCAAGAAATTCCGTCTCTGGAGGAGGTAAATGTATAATGTGTGCGTGTGAGTTTGAGATTTTGTTGTAATAAGAGGGGAAAAGGTGATTTTGTTGGGCGTGTTGGGTTGACAGAAAAAGGGTGGGAGAATTTTTCTTTTCAGGCAAGCAAGGTGGTAAATGTTCTGGTATTTCGGGCTAAATTTGGTATTTTCAGTTGGGTGTTTTATTGAGGGGAGTTTCTGTGTGTTCATCCCCGTGTCTGTGATTTTGTGTCCTTGTGTCTGCCGAGTTTAGAAGAGGAATTCCTCAGGTAATGGTAACTGTCGCGAAGTAGAGTAGGACAGGATGAACTGTGAGAAAGGTAATGAGAACGCTACAAAGAACACATAAAACAGTTTAGTTAGCTCTAAGACAAATATGGAAAAATTAAAGGTAATTTTCTATATTACGTCCGCATAACCGATATCAACGATTTTGGTATCGTTGGATTCCTCTCACTCTCCACATTGCAAATATATAGTTTTTATTGCGCGGAAACCCCCGTTAGCGACAAACTTGGCCCCGATAGCAGGGGAGGGCATGAAAGGTTCCAGGGAAAATGCGGGGTTAAATAGCACTAATAATATAACGCACAGTGAAAATAACCATGGTTATTCACATAACTTTCCATTGCAGGGGCTGTGCCCCCTGCGACCCCCCTGGGGGGGCTGGCCCCCAACCCCCGCCGAGGAAACAAAACCTCCACCACGTATTCCCGGCAGGCTAGAGCGTTACACAATCATCGTCGATGTCGGAGCGGCGCGTAATATTACAATTACCTCGTAAGATTCCCACTGAATCAGCATATTAACCTTATTATAGTCAGCATTGTATATAGAGACGATTGTAGTATAATCAGGATGAACAGGGTGGCCCGCCCTCGTCGGCGGGTTTTGCGCCTCTTTCGATGTTACACCGATGGCCTCAAGGTCGAGTTTCCCTTCCTCTGGAATAACGACATCCGTATTCCTAACCGAAATAACCGTCGCGTTCAGAAGTCAGTCATAGCCGCCGCGATGGCCGAGTGTGGAGGGTGCTCGTATTCGGAGACGGATTTTCTGCGCGAAATTGCAACTAGCCAGGAAAAAATGCTAGAGATGTGCTTCACCACTCCGTCGGGAGCTGTATCCTCCGGCCTAGGACCTCCTGCCGGACGCACCCTGCCTCCTTAACATTCTGCGGCAAAGGAGCACCCTCCCTACTAATTAGCGGCATTAATCAATCAGGTTAGTACCTTAAAAATCCTAGGTTATTGTAGGTTATCGGCTCCGCATCTAGTTCGTGTGCGCTCTATCCTGCCGTGAATACGTGGTGGAGGTTTTGTTTCCTCGGCGGGGGTTGGGCATGTGAATAACCATGATTATTTTCACTGTGAGGTTATATTATTAGGGTAATTTTATATATTACGTCCGCCGCTCCGACATCGTCGCCCCCGCTATCGGGGCCAAGTTTGTCGCTAACGGGGGGTTTCCGCGCAATAAAACCTACATATTTGCATTGTATAGAGTGAGAGGAATCCAACAATACCAAAATCGTCGATATCGGTCATGCGGACGTAATATAGAAAATTACCAAATTAAAGGTAAGATAAGAATTGCTTACCAAAGTACATGAATCCAATTACTGCAAGTTTTCGCTGCAATACCCAGCGATGACATGACCACCTTGCAGGTGCTCAGGCAAAAGCAAGGATAACCTCCCTGGTGTTTTATTGTTTATTTTATAATGAAACCGTGCACTCACTTGCTGAATACGAGTGAGGAGGATTTGTCAGCCTTTGCTGAAGCACAGTATAGAGTTACCCAGATATTTAGTTAAGTTTCCACCATCCATCTTTTAAAAGGCAAGTGATATATTCAAATAACCAAGAGAATAAATCCAAGATACTTATTTTCTATGTACTTCTGTCACAAATAAAAAATAACACAAATCATTTGACACATAAGAGTCAGAGAGGTTGAAAAACAATATTTATTTGCCGATGAGAAATATGGTAAAGAATATTCATACACATGATCAGGGACATTGATATAGATAATTTATACATTACTGATAAATGTCAGCCAGGCTTAGTTTAGAATAGGATGTTTAGAATGTAAATATAGTTTTACATAAAAAAACAAGGATTAGACAATATGGAAGTTTGTAAGCTTACTATATATAGGTTTTTAGAAATGATATGAGTTTTAGATATAATATGGTATTGGCACAGTATTGCTCCTTTAATTGGCCCCTTCACTGTCAATTTACATAGTGAGTGAGTGAGTAAGTGCATGTGCATTGGTGTGTGTTTGCGTGGTTACAGGTGTGTGTGTGTTTGCATGTTTGTGTTTGTTTGAGTTTTTTTGAGGTTTTGCTAGAGTTTGCGTGTTGGTGTGCATGTGTGAGAGAGTGAGGGAGAGAGAAAGAGAGAGAATAGATGAATGTGGTGGGGGTAGGGAGGGGACGATGATGAATGTTCTGCATATTTTGCCATTTTGCAAAGTTTTTTTTTTGTAGGAAAAATGCAACCATTGTCACTTATTGACAGTTTCAAAAAATTGTTGTATTTTGGTCTAGAATATGCATAATTTTTAATATTTTTAACTTTTGACAGTGTATTTAAATTTAGTTTTGCAGTAAATCATACCATGCAGTATTTATATATGGCTTCTTCACATAGCAGTACAAATGATAGAGATCATGATCTATTTTGCTTTGCTTATTCTCGCCTCAGGATTAGTGTTAGATTTTTATAATGGAAGTACTCTAAATCAAACAGTTATATTAGTAAGACAAGTAAGAAGCTGAAAATAAGCTTATTGTGTATAACAAAGTACATAATTTTCATTAGATGAGTTCTGAAACCCCAGAGAAGAACCCACCCACCCGCCCAGCCCCACCAACGACACTCAGGATGAATACAGAGGCAGCCACGCAGGAGGAAGAGTTCGTGAAAACGTACAGAGAGGCCTACAAATACATCGACCATGGGATCACTCTGGCCACTCAGAACATGCACACTCAGGTCAGTGGTATGGGGTACTTGTTGGGGCTTGATGTGTAGTACTGGAGATTTATTTGTTAATGCTTTTTTTCTTTCTTTCTTTCTTTCCTTCTTTCTTTCTTTCTTTCTTTTTCTTTTTCTCTTTCTTTTTCTTTTTCTTTTTTGTTTTTTCTCTTTTATTTTTTCTTTCTTTCTTCTCTCCTTTGTTAATTCTATATTTCTAATATATTGAATGGATATATGCAGAATTTTGTTGACTTTAATTTGTTTGTTTTATTCTGATTTTCATATATCCTTCTTTTTCTTCTTTTTTTTCTTCTTTTTTTATGTTGATGTCAAATTGAATTTATTTTGTAAGTCAAAAGGATAAGAAGGCCAAGATCTGTTCATGACAATAACTCCAGATGTGTGAATTTAATCCCAACATGATGAGACCAAAGGAGACTGTTTTATTTTTTTTTTTTTCTTTTCTTTCTTTTTTTTCCCTTATCTTTTCTTTTTATTTTTTCTTGTTTTTCTATTTTGGTTGTGGGGTACATGTTTACATTTTAGATCCTCTCAATTCCTAGTAGATTCCAGATCTGTGCTCTCTCTTTGAATTGGACAGGCATGACCTAAAGAAGCGGTGTCAAATATGCAACCTGGGAGCTATTGAAGACCTGCCATACTCTTGAATGTGTCCTGTGACCCATTTGCTGCTCCAGCTATACTCTGTTTTACATGATTTTAGTGGTCTTTTACCTTATAGGAATATTGCTTATATTTCTAATGACAAGTCAATTTAAGCAGTCTGACAAGGAGAAAGGAAAAGTGCTGTGTCCTGAGATTATCTGTCCATTATCTTTCTTAAATATCTTTTATTGAGCATGACGATAGGCTAAATCTCCCTTCCCTATTTTTGCCATAGTTCTCCCTTCAGAGGTTATCTCATACATAGTTACTGTGTGATGATATGTGCCACATGCTGTGTAATTATGTTGGGTTAAT
>NW_020869858.1:1241554-1244054 GCF_003789085.1 Penaeus vannamei
TTACTCCCTGTCTCCCTCCCTCCCTCTCCCCCTCTCATCCCTTCCTCCCTCCCTTTTCCCCCTTCCTCCCTCCCTCTCCCCTCCTCCCTCCTACTCCCCCTTTCCTCCCTCCCTCTCCCCCTTCCTCCCTTCCCTCTCCCCTTCCTCCTCCCTCTCCCCCCTTCCTCCCTCCCTCTCCCTCCCTCCCCCTACCTCCCTCTCTTTCTATCTCTCCCCTCCCTCCCTCCTATCCCTCCCCTCCTCTCCTCTCCCTCTCCTCCCTACCTCCTACCTCTCCCTCTCCCTTCTCCCTTCCACTCCTCACCTCCATCCCCCCTCCCCTCTCCCTCCCTCCCTCTCCCCCTCTCTCACCTTCCTCCCTGCCCTTTCCCCTTCCTCCCTCCCTCTCCCCCTTCCTCCCTCCCTCTCCCCCTTCTCTCCTCCCTCTCCCCCCTTCCTCACTCCCTACTTCCACCCCTATCCTCCCTCCCCTCTCTCCCTCCCTACCTCCCTCTTCACCCCTCCCTCTCACCATCTCGCCTCACTTCCTCTCCCTTCCCTTGCTCCCTCTCCCTCTCCCTATCCCCTCTACCTCTCCCTCTCCCTACTCCCTCTCACCTTCTACCCTCTCCCTCCTCCCTCTCCCTAATCCCTCTACCCTCTCCCATCATCCCTCTCCCTCCTCCCTCTCCTCTCCCTCCCTCTCCCTCCCCTCTCCCTATTCCCTCCTCCCTCTCACCTCATTCCCTCTCCCTCTCCCTCTCCCTCTCCCCCTCCCTCTCCCTCTCCCTATCTCTCTCCTGGAATAGTTGTGGCAGGAGGGGGAAAGGGAGGGTTTCGAGCACGTGTTGATTGCGTCATGCTATTAACAGCTGCGAATATGTCTGTTTCGTTCGTCTGTTTCATTGAGTTTCGTCTGATTCTCACTTGCTTCGCTTCCTCTATTGCTCTCGCGGCACCGGGCATGCATTCGTACATGCTTACATACATACATACATCCGTTTATACGTTCGTGCGTGCGTACATACGTGTGTATAGTACATACATACATGAATACATGCATACATACATACATACATACATACATACATATATACATACATACAAAAATACATATATACAAAAATACATACATACATACAAATATATACACACACATACGTACATACATACATGCATACATACATACATACATACATACATACATACATACTTACATACATACATACACACGTACTTACATACATACATACTTACATACATACATGCACACATACTTACATACATACAAATATGCATACACACACATACATACATACACACATACATAACTGCATAGACATACATACATGCAAACATACACATACACACATACGCACATCCATCCATCCACCCACCCATACACACAAATACACATACACATAAACTCACACACAAAAAAAAATAATAAAACAAATATCTTTTTTTACAGATCATGGTGGGCAAGTTGGGAGTTCGAACTACCAACACGAAGGTAGTTTTCAGGGATACCAAGGCGTCCTGCAGTACCACGAGTGATGCTAGGGATCCTCTTCTGTCTGGTAAGGATTGAGGGTCATGTGAGGTCATAGGGCGATACCAAATATTGTGCAGTTAGATTTGAGGGTGAGGTCAGAGGTGTCAGTTCTCGATCCAAATGTTAGATAGTGATGATTCTATGGTGAGGTCAGAGAGTGATACCAAATTTTACAGTGATACCTTGATGGTGAAGTCGAAGAGCGATGCCAAAAGTTACAGTGATGACTCTACGGTGAGGTCAGAGAGCGATACCAAATGTTAGACAGGGATGACTCTTTGGTGAGGTCAGAGTGATACCAAATATTATAGCGATGCCGTGATGGTGAGGTCAGAGATCGATACCAGATGCTAGACAGTGATTACTCTATGGTGAAGTCAGAGATCGATACCAAATGTTACAGTGATGCCTTGATGGTGAGGTCAGACAGCGATACCAAATATTACAGTGATGCCTTGAGGGTGAAGTCAGAGAACGATACCAAAAGTTATAAAGTGAGGATTCTACCGTGAGGTCAGAGAACGATACCAAATGTTACAATGACTTCACCGTGAGGTCAAAGGGCGTGTGTTAACCTCGCAAGCGACCTGACCCAACGGCTATGCATACAGGTGGACATACCTATGCACAGAAATAAATGCCTGCATACCCTTCTAGATATGTTTATCTGCCGGATAGGTATATAGATAGATATGTAGATAGATAAATGCATATCTATCACTAGATATACATATCTATCAGATAGATATATGCACATGTTTCTTGCGTATACACATCCATATATAGAAAATGTATGAATGAGACTGGATAACTTCACAATACAATGTATTTAAAATACATTTCTTGTATTGTGAAGATATCCAGTCTCATTCATGCCTTTTCTACATTTGTCATGGATACGGTTCATCGCATCCATATATATTATTCCTTGGGTCGAACCGAAATTTTAAGAATTTATTCAGGTCG
>NW_020869858.1:1249054-1264054 GCF_003789085.1 Penaeus vannamei
AAAGTAGGCCAAGAGATCCTAGAGATGAACAGACTCTCCACTGTAATTATCAAACTTGTACAACGCCCCACAATGTGTGGGGTGGGGAGGTAGGGGGCCAGTGGGGGAAAATAAATTAAATCCACTTACACAGTGAAAATTCCAATAATAACAAAAAAAAGTAATACATTACTTTACACCTTTTAACGAGTTTCCACACAACTGTGCTGCTTGAAATGATGCTCAAAATATCACAAAATTACCAACACTTCGACATTTAACATTGTTGGCATGCCTGTGTGGGGTTAATCTCTTCAAATTTGGTTGTTATAATTACTGGTCCTTGGACAACTATCTTAGAAGAGAAGCGTGCTCATTCCTCCCATGTCACTCTGTTCTTTAACGAAGATTTCAAAGTATTGATAGATGATTGTGACGGCCAAAAGAATACCTGAAATACAACATGGAATTTCAATTATTTCTGAATATAAAAATTGCTTTTTTCAAACTACAAATGCAGCATTTGGATTTTAAAATAATAATAATAACAATATTAATAATATTAACAATAAAAAATAAAAAAACTACTGGATATCAAACACTTCATAACATTCACTTCTTTCCATTTTCATTAAATTCCTCGACTCACCTGTGCCAGAGCCAATAGCTCCCAGGAAATCTGCCAACACAGACAGAGCACCAATGCAGAGACCACCGAATGCAGCAGCGGTAGGAATGTAACGGTTAAGTTCGTGGATCATGGACTTCTCACGGTGGCCACGCATGACCATCTGCTGCTCCTTCAGCTGCTTGGCAACCTTTGTTCAAAGATAAATTTACATAAGTATAAAGTTCCTTTTACAGCTTATCAAATCAAAATACATGAGGAGATATCAAACCATTACAGAGAATGAATAGTCTGCAAAACAGAGGGCAAGGCTACCAAATTTGCTCATCCATTATTCAAAATACTATATTTTTTTATAGATTCCATTTTATCTATTGTAACAATATATACATTTATGATATGCATAGACAAAAAATCAAGGGGTAAAATAAAAACAAAATACTTGAAAGTGCGGTTTAACTGGCCTTATCTTCCTCTAAAACCCAACTTGTGTCTGAGTGCCCAACCAGATGTAGTGTTTCAACTACGAAAAGCACCGCCGTAATAGACCGTACATGCCTCTCGCTTGAATAACACCACAAATAGTACTTCCTGTTTGAGCAACATGGAGTTCAAGGACTCGTTCTGTTTCACCATAGTTTTGGATTTCATAAAACATATTTTTTTAAAGTAAGAAGCACAGAAACCTATTTACCAATTCAAAATTATCAACACTAGTTTGACAGGCCATCGACATGAATGTAGAGCCTCAGTTTCAAATTAGCCATTTCTTGTTTGTTTTTGGTAATAAAATGAATTTTATGATAATTAACTCTTAAATTTTTTATATAAAATCTCTACTATAACTTTTGATGACTTTATAGATATTGATAATTTCTTTAAGGGAATTACAGACAATAGATTTTAATTGCACCCTGGAAAAACACATTCGTGTCATCGCTGGCCTCCCTCAACACCCAAGATTTAGCACCAAAGTGACTGATTTGGCCCAAATAGCCATGCTTATGGCCAGACCTGCAAATACACAAGACCAGTTGAACCGCACCTTAAGGAAGAGCTAGAACTTACGTCCTTGGCAGATGAGCCAGACACATCAATCCAGGTCTTGGAGAAGAAGGCACAGGAGCCCAACATGAAGGCAATGTAAATGATGGCATGGAAAGGATCTTCCAGAATGTGGCCAAAGGACTCTGGTGGCGACATGTAGTAACAAAGGCCACCAATTGGGTAAGAAGTGCGTCCTGGGCCTCCTGATCCAACGTCAGACCATGTTCCCAAAAGGCCGACAAAGAAGTTGCCCGGAAATTTGTTTGCCAACATCTGTAGAGCAGGAAGTTGAAGAGGTTTTAGAAAATAAATGATTGTTTTATTTGCATGACAGTACATTATATATGAATACAGACAGATACTATGAATGATATTCATGTTGACAAATGTAGAAAAGGTATGAGAATTAATATATACAAAATACATCAAATGTATTTTACCGAAATACATCAGACGAAAATGCATTGGAAATCAGTCAAATATATCTCTTATTGTGAAGATGTTCATTCTCATTCATACCTTTTCTAGATACTAGCTACACTTTCAGTTCACACTTACCTGAGCAATGATGTAAAGATTGGAGACGAGAGCAGACTGGAGGATGATGGGAATGTTTGAAGTGTAGAACAGCTTGATGGGGTAAGAGGAATACTGGCCACGGTAACGTGCAGACTTGATGGGAAGGTCTACGCGGAAGCCCTGTGGGAAAATGGTATTGTTAACTTCACTCTGAGGATTATACTCTGATGTGAAATTTTAAATGAAGCTTGAGTCCATAAATTCTACATTTTAAAAAGTATATCAATTATTTAACCTTCTATACATCTTCCTTTAATTATTCTAATTTGAAACTCTTCCCAAGGTTGATAATGTCAATATGACATCATGTTCTTTCATTCCATGAAATTTTAAAATAATGGTGACAGTCTTCTGATACTCCACACTGATACTGAAGTCACATTAATTAAATAGTCTTCCTTAACCATGTACTGAGGGAGGTAAGAGAACATTCTGCAGTTTCACAGGAAAAATCACGAAGATATGTGGGCCAGTAACCTTGGTTACTTTTTCTTTGGGGGGATGGGAGATTAAAATGTTAATTTATCTTTTCAATTGATAGATTACCATACCTGGAAGTATATCACAATTGCAAAGATGAGAACAGTAGCCAGAAGATTAGTCAAGTTGGGGAGGTTCTGGCGGTAGAAAGCCTCACGGAGAGCTCGAACCTGTTGGAAATCAAACATTTTATAACTTGGGCCTTCAATATTTCATAATCAACTAAAAATTATTTCAAGATTTCATAATATAAAGCAAGCAACAGTGCATGATAGCATACCTTGTCTTGCCTAGTGGCCAGCAAGTGGAAAAGAGCAATGATTGCACCCTCAAATTCTGTGCCACGTCCAGTGTTGACTGTGGCAGGGGAGAAGGCCTTCCAGACAATGGTCTCACAAATGTTTGTGGCAATGAAGAGGGAGATACCAGAACCAAGACCATAACCCTGAAAGGTTAAAATAACCATTTAGAATCCAATAAAAAGAAATCAATATTCATAAATTCAGTAATAATTCATATTACATATCTTAATACGTCTCTTTAATCCACAATGTTAAAATCTACATCATGAAAGAGTCACCCACCTTCTGCAGCAGTTCATCCAGCAGCAACACAATGAGACCAGCAACAAACAGCTGGATGATAATGAGGAGGCAGACACCAGCACCAAGGTCTGAGGGATCACCATACATGCCAGTCATTACATAAAGAATTGCCTGGCCGACAGTGATCATCATTCCAAAGAGCTTCTGTGCTCCATTGAACAAAGCTCTGTCCTTGGGGGTGTCCCCAACCTATAAAAGAAAAGGCAGAATTAGGATTCCCTATGCATTTGTCATCATCCTAGGCATGATCAGCATTATGATTCTTCAAATTGCTTCCCTTCAGGAAATCAATACACAAATGTTTAAGACTTAACAAATCAGTCAAAGTACTCACCTCAATGAGCTTCGCACCAGCCAGGAGCTGCATGATAAGACTGGATGTGACAATTGGCGAGATACCCAACTCCATGAGTGTACCCCTGTTACTGGCTAAGATCACACGGATCCAGTAGAAAGGATCAGCCGAGTCCGAGCTCATGATACCAAACAAAGGAATCTGGAATCAAAATGGACACGTTAATCTTCATCAATGCAGGAAAAATTTAAGAATTCTGTATCAGTAATAAGCATGTTGTAGCATTTACTAAAATATACTACACATCTATTTCTCAATATTTAATATGAAAATACCTAATTAGTGATTATAAAGAGCCTAGAATACAAAAACAAGACTTAAATCTGCCTTAACTATGTTAATAAACCTAAGCTAGTTACAGCTCATGAAGTCAAACTTCCCTTAAAAATAAAGCCACAAATATTTACAGTCAAAGACTTGATATAGTTAGCAGTAAACAAGTTGTCAAGTAAGTTCAACTTCTAAATGCTAGATGCTACAGCCATCAGAGATCCAGCCCTGAGAATCACCAGGTTACAAATAATTGATACAATTGACCCAAATTCCACCAATCCTTCATAAGCATTCCTGTATCTGCCAATCCTGTGTGGCAAAGGCCAATTATTTACAAATTCCTTATAATTGCTTTCATACTGTCAGACTTTCCTTTTAAATCATGTAGGTGACAATAGTGCATGAAATGTAAGATGATATTTGAAAAATCTATTTACAAAAGGCATCTTTTCCGGTGGCAATTAGGGTGTCACAAGACATGCTACGACACCAAATGCTGTCTCGTGATCGGAGGCGAGACAGGACTCCAAGTCCACCCATTTCTGTGACGTAATGGGAATGATCACGGTTGACGGTTTGCTATTTTACTGTACTGGTTATTTTTCCAACAGATAAACAGTATTTTGGAATATGATATCCAAGATGGCTTTTGATATCTTATGGTGGGTAGTGCGGTGTTATAGATATCCAATAGAAGTACGAATATGCATGAAATATCCGAAGTAGGAGGAATGCATTTGGCAACTCGATTAAAGTTAACCATCTGCTTGATTCCTGTCGCGCAAGAGGTGTCGCGTTTCCTGTAACCACTGGAAAAGATGCCTAAAAAGGGCAAGCCATGGAAAGCACAGAAGCAATATTATCATATCATAGCTTTGTATTCCATTTATTTATGTGTATGCATCTATAGGACATGCCAAAACTAGAAACTTTAAAGATCTGTATGAACAGTCACAGGCACAAATTTCTTTCAAGGTAGCTATTTGAAGGAGAAAGCCTTTGAACATGTGTAGTTGCTATGTTCCTGATCTACTGATAACAAAAAGAAGCTAGGATATGGGATCACACACACAAGATAACTCTCCAGATCTATTTTTGATGCTTTCAAGATAAAAATTTCCAGAATAAACTATCTACAGTATGAAACTCCCAAAAACTATGATTCACATGAGAAGTCAACGTCTTTCCATACCGCATCAAATATAAACCAACAAGACTTGGCAATGATCAATATTTTATGGATAGCTTATATTGCTGAACAACCCGCAATATGACTTCACCCGTACTCTCAATGAGAGCTACATCAGTATCAGCATTCTACAGAATATCCTTTATAACACCATCAATGATATTGTAAAACTAGATACAGCAAGGCAGCACTAGATTTAGGATAAAAAGGGGCAGGGTAAATTTTAAGGACAAATGCACATCCATCAATGGGTAACACTCCACACACATTCTATAGACAGAACTTGCAGACCCTCCAATTGATTTCTATAAAATGAGGAACAAACTATTTTGCCTGAATATACACAGCGGAGCTGTATTAGCTTATACCAGAGCACAGAGGCCACACAGATGGCTCTACAAGTGCTCAGGCACCAAGGAGTCATTTAGTAAGACCTACATGACCTCATATGAGCCCTGAATTCTCTGGAAAGTGTTTTGTTTATCAGTTTTAACAAAATTTATTGTTACTGACATTATAAACATCATAATGCTAAAACAAATAGCTATAGAAAATAAAGAATCTATCCTAAAATCAAGGAAAATATTAAACTGGTGATATTGACTGCTTAGTGACAGTTCTGGTGGGCCTATTTACACAAACAAACCTAAACTAAAACCACAGTGGACATGGTGTGTATGTAAACACTAACAGCTTCAACAGGTTGATGTACTACTATCATATTTGAAGTTCACATTGTAAGCTATAAAGTGCTTATCACAGCAAATTAAAAACATTTTGTTCGAGCACAGGACTACATTTATCAGAAAATAATCATTTTAAAAGACAGCATATGTGCTCTCAACATTTACCAAAAAACTATCATTCATGATACATATAATGCCATATGTACTTTATGAACCTTAACAGAGGTATTTCATATTCAATCATAATATCAGAACCATTTCATAAAAACTGCAAACTGCAGTTGGTATTCGGTTTCTGCACATCATATGGTCATCTTCCCAAATATTACATATATAGAAAAACAAAAATATAAGCAATAAAATATGTATGTTCATTTCAAAAAATTAAAAAGAACTCACCTGGCAACAGACAAGGAAGATAAAGAGAGTGATGGCAGTCCATAGTACTTTCTCCCTGAACTGGACCTTCCGCTCAGGCTTCTGAATCTCCGGGAGGACCGCGCAGAACGGTTTTATCACCTCAAGGAACTTGACTGAAAGAGAGGAGGGAAAATGGAAGTTCGTTAGTTACTGTTGTTGCTCTTTGGGATAGGGAAGGGAGGAGAGGGGAAGGGGAGGAATGGCAGAAGAGAAAAGGAGGTGGAGAAAGTATGATGATTACAAATGTGGAGAAAAGGAGATAAATTGGAGTAGGAGGAGAAAAAGGAGGCAGCAGCAGAGCATGAAGTAAAGGAGGTGAGAAGAGGAGAGCATGAGTAGGAGGGGGAGGGGAGAGTATAATAAGGTAGAATAGGAGAGAAAAAAAAATTGAGGTAGCATTAGGAGCGAAGAGACCGGAAAGGAGAGAAAAAAGAATGAGAAGAGAAGAAAATAGATTGTGGTGCAGAGAAGGGAGGAAAAATAGGAAAGAGTCAAGGCAGATGGAATGGAGAAGAGGTGATTAGAAAGGTCATGAGGAAAATAGGCCACTAAATATGGAACAAAGGGAAAGAAGAAAAGTGAAAGTGAATCCTGAGCATTAGGATTCAGCAGAGAAGGCAAATAAAGAAAGGGAGAAAACAAAAGGGAAACAAAAGAAAAAAACAAAATGAATGTTCAAGATATAAATATACCATAATCATACATGTTCTACTTTCAATGAGATATCAATATTGGAAATGCCATAAACCACACCCTTTGTAGACCTGCAGATAAGGTAATAAAGTGGATTTGGAACGTTGAAACTAAAGAGAAAGTGGGAATTCCCGAGAACAGACGGTACACACTGCACTGCTGTTGTGCTAGGTATGGAATATGTTTCGGTTAAATACGGCTTTTCTGTGGCTTAAACATTAGATTTCAATACCCCCGCTTTTACATATTCGTCTATAGACACCAGAGAGGATGTAAAGGTTATGGAATATGTGAATTTTGTAAAGAAAGGAGTGAGAATTGATCTACGAGATTTTGGCTCTACAGAGCATTATATCGGCCTTGTGCCCAGTTTTAAGCAATATTTCGTATTCGTTAGCACTCAGTGAATAGAAATGATGCGATTTCGGCTCATTTCCGACTAAATTGTCAGCGTTCGGCGAACAAATATTCAAAGTAGGTGTCAGCCGACTTCATTCTAGAAAAACAAGCCAGGCTTATGGCCAAAATCACGAAACTATGGGCTTTGCGCGAGTTTGAGATGCACATAAATACAAGTTAAAGGCTAATTCCACAAAATGCCATTGATAAACTTACTCCCCATGGTGGCTGATGTTGATGGACGAAGGGCCAAACAGGATATAACGTCCACCAGTGATGCTGTCTAGCTTGACACTGAACGCGACGTGTCAGAGCTTCACTAACCTGCCGCGAGAGGGCCGCAGTGACGTCACCTCCGCACCGCCATCGTGACGCTTGTTGGTCCTGTGGTGCCGCTTTTCTTGATGTCATGAATACCTATATATCGAATACTATTAGAACTTAATTATTCAGATAAGAAAATTATTTAATTTTATTGTCATTTTATAAAAAGGTGTCGCTTTCTGTGCTTTTTACTATTTGTTATTATTTGAAGGATTGTATAGCCTGATGTGGCACCATTGGAAAACCCGCCAATCAGCTGGGATTTAAAGGGAAAGATCAACCATCTGCCAACGCTGCAGCGTGGGATACGAGAATGAAGAATGCAATTTTATATACATATACATAAAAATTATATTTAGAATTGAAGACAGACAGACAATACAAACAGAGAGAAGAGGAGGAAATTGGAAAGAGAAAGAGGGGAGGAACGTAGACAAACAAACATGTAGAACTCTCTGCAAGGAGGAAGTGGGAAAGAAAGAAAGAGAAAGGGAAATTAGAGAAACAGAATAAGAGATAGAAACTATGAGCACCTCTCTAAAAAGAAAAGTTGAAAAGAGGAGAGTGATGGAAAGGGGGGGACGATATAGTGAGAGGGAGGACAAACAAATCAAAGAAACATATGGATGAGGAGGAAAGGAGAACAGGAAGAAAAGGGAAAATACAGATAAAGGTGTGAGATAGAGAAAAGAAATATAAAAGAAAACGAGTATAAAAAAAGATGAAAGGGGAATATGGGTGAGAGAGAGGGAAGAGGGAGAGAGATAATTCAGAACTTAAATATTAGTAACTGGCATGTTTACCCAGCTTTTTATTTCTTTGCGAACTAAATAACGTAACATATAATCAAGTTAATGCATTTAATGTGGCTCCATCCACACACATTATTATATCTGGTTATTTACTCATGTGTATTGATATTTCTTATGCCCAGACTTACTTTATAAATAGCCTGAATTCATGCTGTTTATTTCTCATATTTTCAAGTAGTCAGCACATTGGCATTTGGCTGGATAATGTAAAGGACACCAACATGTCCTTGGTTTTACAAAGATGGTTAAACTGTACAGAAAGATTTCCTTACTTAAAGTATATTATTTCCTGCTTTTACTGTTACTATGAAGATTAAATACTTCTTTCTATTATGTTGATCGCAGTTGTATATTTTAATCATCTTGGAAAAATTATAATTAGCTTTCCAAAACAGATATATAGTGTAGAAGACCAGTAATAGTAAAATCTGCATATGTTTTAGAAACAACTTGTAGATTCTTGAATCATCTGAGTTGTCTGCATTTTGATTTGTGTATTGAAGAGTATAACTGCATTCTTTGTTTTTTTCACAGCTTTTAATAATCTTATGATACTTGTTTTATATGTAATAACAGAATGTTTACCCTATTTTCCATCTATGAATACAAGGCAGCTAAGTATAACATAGATTTGGCTGATGTATCAAGGTAAAAAAAACATTCAGTAAATGACAACTGAATTCTAAGATATCATAGTAGTATAGTAACTCTACAGTATCTCCATTCACAATTTTGAATTAGACACTAACACAATTTGGCAATGATGGCAACCAGTGACACTTGTGCTTCCATTCATATGTCTACTCAACCCCTGCCCATCCCCAGGTGTTTCCTTAAAATCATTTATCTTTGTTTCCTGTGCCATTATTGTGCCTTTTCCTAAATATATTTGCTAAGGCAAGACTATAAGAAATTGTGAGAATGGACATGAACAAAAAATGAATACAAGTAAAGTAAGAAATAATGGAGTAATTAAAAACTGCATCTCTTTCTTTTAATATCATTCTATATGATTTCTTTTAAGTATACATGCCTCTTCTTCAGAATCAAATGTATATGTCAACTTTCTTCTATAATTGCATAAGCACTAACAAATTTTATCATCACATGTAGCAAGTCAGTTCAGATAACTACATTAACGTAACCCACTAAAATGAAGGTGAATGCACACATTCTTGTGGTAAATCATAAGGAATGGTAGGCAAGAGTTCAATAGTATTTACTAAGCTCTTGGTCTTTAGGAAGGAATATGAAAATATACATATATATATACTCTGGTCACTTTATTCTGTTCTTACCCTACAAAAGAAACAAAGCTTACACATCACACATTTTTTTAAATGTTCAACATAAATAGCCAATGGTGAATAACACAACAAATGGCTCTAAGCCATTAAACTACAAACGTCTGGAATCCCTAGAAAGTACTTCCTTGAAAAAATACAACTTTAAGGCAGCTGGAATTATGAAAGATGGGCAGCCTTTAAGCACTAATGTGTTTTTATATATTTGTGTGTATATATATGCATGCAAGTTTCTTTCCTATCATCTCTTACAAAGAGACAGATCTTTTCCTTATTTCATCTTTATGCTAACTATTGTCATGGCAGATATATAAGACACTGATAAACTGTGATTCTTAAGAGAAACAACAGTGTACCACCAAACAGCATTAAGTTTACCCTGAAAGCCCATGTGGATCTTAAAGCATTTAGACAACATATTACAACCTTCCAGTTACACTATGATATTCTTAATGGATCACAATATAGGAGCTTGATTTTTTAAGAAACTCTGAATAAGTAATTTCACACCTCTCATTTTTACTTTAACATCTTAAATACTAATAGCTGTCAAAACTTGCTGACCTAAATTCAAGATTGACCCACAAAAAGACAAGCTGAAAATGATAAGTGGCATACAGTAAATTCAACATCCTTTGTTATAAACTTTGAATATGATATTAGCAATATTTGATCACTATTTTTATTTAATCTCAACTTTCCAAAACTCAAAAACCTTGTACAATGCCCCAATAGTGCTTTGGAAATTTACCACACATTCAAATATTCATCACATAGTGTGTATAACGTTGTTCTAATCTCCCATCAGCTGCCACAGCCAGAAACTGAAAAATTGTCACATGTTGCAACTTAGGCAGCTTTCCCTCCAAGATATGTGACCTCTTTTCCAGTCTTTTTTAAGGTCTCAAGCAGCTCGTCTGAGGAGAGAGTGCTGGTCACAATAACCTTCTTGGTTTCAAGGTTAATGTCAACATTGGAGACTTTATCTGAAAAGATAATTGAATCAATGATTATATGGAGTATACTTTATATTATGAATCATCAAATATCCTATTTCAATCTATGTCACTAAAAAATGTATCATTCCTAAAACAAAAATACTATTACAATAGTCATTATTTTGATATCTTGTACTTCATATCTGTTTGCCTTTATGAATTGCAATTCACTAATCAAGTTGGACTTACCACCAAGTTTTCCTAGGACCCTCTTAGCTGCACCTGAGCAACCTTCACAGGTCATCTCAACAGTGAATTCATGTACCTGAAACAGTGTTGATAAAGTTAAAAAAGGAAAATACATATAGTCTACTCTTTGGAACCTTCAAAAGAAGCAATTATTAATACAGTAACCAATTTGAAGACTGTAAATATATACATACATCAACATTACGTATGTAAAACAAAAAAGTAAAAAGGAGTGAGGCTATCACTAGACAAAAATGTTAAGAAGCTTCAATCTCCCAATAATGAATATAAAAAATAGCCAGGTACCTACATCTATAAATACCTCCTATCATAATATCTGGTCCTACTTTCAGTGCTTACACAGTATAAAATTACTTTGTGGCTTAGTGGGAGGTTACCCAAGTAATACCAACAATTTAATAAACTAATTAGCTTTGCCCAAGTTTCTTTGGGTTTACCATCACACTAACCAAAAGGCCTTTTTGTCCTCTAACTCCTACTTTATGATATAATAGTCAAATATAACGAACTGATTATTGCTTACTCTGGAGTGCTGGAAATGTATATTAGTAGTGAATGAATGGGGAAACAGTATTATTCATGTATTAATTTCTCTGTTAGTACAGGACACAAGTATTTCCTTCTTGAAAACTGATATATAAGCAACTCTTTGCCTCATAAAAAATACTAACAATATCAGAACTAATAGGACTTGAACTATTCATCTGAGGTCATTTCCAACTGAAAATGAGTACAGTTACAACTATGACCCTAATTGTTGGAAAGGAATTGCAGCAGGCTTAATGAAGGGTAAAACATAAAATGTGAACCATTTGACTAAAAAACAAAAAAAAAAGTGAAATCAGGTTTTATAAAGAATTCAGAGGGGCTCCCCGGTCCTACTACCTCATGGGAGAAGACAGAAATTGTAAATCAAGAACTAAAACCTCCCTCGATTTACTATCTAATATTCATCTTGAAATACTTGTGAAAGACTAGTGCCTGATTGTCTCTTGCTAAATCATAATGAATACGTTTGATATGCATCTAATATCTTCAGCAGTTATGATATTGCTGCTGTTTACTTTGCACTTTGCATAGTGCTGTTCATACACGCCCCTTCTACCGGGAGTGCCATACCAAGCCACTCACTGGGGATTACAGGCAGTAAGCTGCTTGAGTGAGAAATTCATAGCATATCTTAACCCTGCTCTTTACATTCTTGGCTGTTGCATAGAGGACTTTCTTTTAGGAAATGAGGGGCTGCATCTTTTTAAGGAATGCAGCCAATGCCACTCAAGTGAATAACTGTTTGCTATACAAAACTCAGGCAGGCTCAACTACTCATGATGCGATTGGATGTCAGCAGAGTGTGGGATAGATTTGGATTACATGATTCGACCTCAACTGCCATGGGTCATTTATGTGACCTTCTGTCTTACAGATGAACAGCTGTAAATGATTGCTAGTGGTCTTAGCAAACCAAAGGTCTACTGTATTGATGATAATATCAGTACAGAACTTAAGACAAAAACTGCGAAGATTTGACATAATGAGCTCAATTTGATAAACCGAAGGTTCTTGCTCAAAATAGATTCCGACTACCAACACTAATAGTTTTAGTTCTGACAGATTGCTGTCATATCCAGAATAGCTTCAAGCTGTAGTTGCGTCGTCTGTCTCTTCTGCGCTCTTGGACTGGGTCCTTTGAGATGTCTCTAAGCTTTAGTTACCTAGACAGTATATATCACAAGCAGTCCTTTATTATTAAAATAGTTTCTATAAGGGACACATATTTTGGAGTATATATAGAAGCCAACAATTTAATATGCGAAAATATGTCAGTATCATATACAACATAACTACAGATATGGAATAAAGGATGAAATAAAATGAAACTGATTCATTGAGTTACATATATGAATTCCCTAAACAGATAGAAGAAAATATAGACTTAAGTACGTATATATATATACATATAAATATATATTCATCAGTATATGAATGTGTGTAAAACCTCACCAAAAAACACATTTAAATTCATCACACGTAAACATCTAACTAATGTTATTAACTACAGAAACACAGACATTCGGTTGAGCATGATATATCACTCATATCATTCTTTTGCAAAAAATGTGGATTAAATCTGAATACTAACCATGAGAGACATTGCTATAAATATTGCTGCCGTCTAACAACCTGATAAGCGTTATCTTGACACAGTTTTGTCTTTTGGGTGTCTCTTCACAGTACTTCTGCGTTCGAGCATAAGTTTATATATCTTACCAAATTTCAATCTCGATAAAGAAGCTTATTCTGTAATTGCATTAATATTGTACCATTCGGATAGGTATAGCCTTGTTGAACTTTATTTAGCAATAAGATGGTTTATCGAATTGGATGACTTTTTTTCGTAGCTCAAAAATGTTTGAGACTTGATTTTAAAAACTCCATTTATCTATTCTTAATTTATTAGAACAAAAGGTTCAAAGTTTCGATATTGCTTTATTATCCAAAAAATCCTTATATTTAACTCGAATGCGCTATAAACGACGCATGCGCAGAGAGAGGAAGCTGTGACGTCACATTAGTTGTAAACAAAACGTCAGGGATAAACAGAGGTGAGACCACCTAATTGATCTCTTTGCCATCCGTTTGTCTCAATTTCTGCATTTCGTTGTCTCCCATATGATTATGAATACCGTAGCATCCTTCATGTATTTGGTTGTTAGGGAATTTCGTGCCGGAAGAGTGTCTATATCGAGGGATATATCTGAGACCGCATTCATATCTTTCGACCAATTTTTAGTCGGCACTTTCAGGTTTTTTCGGTTTATTACTGTTCCAAATAGTTATTATTGGTGTTCAAGTAATTAGGAAAACATTAGGGAGGTTTCCTTTAATTGTACTTATATTGGGGAAGTGCCGCTTCTTGAGAATATCGCTTTCCTCACACTGCACTCAAGAAATCCAGCCGCCTATTTAGCATTCCCAATCGAAAGGCTTCTTTTACACTTGCAAAGGTATTATGAAATTTTCTAATGATTGCATTATAATGCCAGGTTAATGGCATTACATAAAACATTCCACATTCTGCAGTGGTAACTTGTGGATTGCAAAACACTGTGATTGCATTAGAGTCTATTGCTTGCTGAATTATCACAATAGATCCTTGATGAATAGCCGTCACACACAGATATTTTAAGACAGGCTTCGAGTTTCATGCAAAGAAGTATCTCTAAGAATTTCTATGACTGGCTATGAATTGTGTTAGCTTTTTGTGCCCCTAATAGCCTGTCTATCCTGCTGCAACAGAGTTCAGTCAGATTCACAACCATCAAATTGATTGTTTCACAGAATCAAAAGTTGATGGACAAGAAACATTCTTTGGGATGGTAACCTATGTGTTATGAATTTTAAATGATATCTGAAGTGAAATGTCTCTGGTAACTTTTGTTTGTGACAGTGAGTTATTAGTAACATGTTAAGAATGTCAGTTTAGTTCTATGGTTTAGATGGTTTCTTATATTTGACATTTTGATTTTTTTTGGTAGTTCTATACTTGAAAAAACTTTGTGAATAAAAATAAATTTGAAGTTAGCATGGTAAATCTGGAGAAAAAAACTCAATGAAAAAAATGTAGACACTGTGTCTAGCATGAAATAACAGCTAACTTAAGATCACAGAGTTCAGTAAAGTTGATAGAAACAGCTACATCAACTTTCAGATATTTATTTTATTTTATACATACTAGACCTATGAGGCCTTTTATGCTATTCATTTATTTTATTTTATACATACTAGACTTATGAGGCCTTCTATGCTATTCAATTGAAACACATTCCAACTAGTTATAAATTCTCTAAAGCCTTGACTCAAATCTGATAGAGTAGTTGAGCATTAAGTAGAAGAAAGCTTGCAGATATAATAATGAATGAATAATGAATAACTATTTGTATCAGCCTTGAAATTACACTTTAGGGAGAATACAGTGTTGAGGGGTAGTTATGTGTTATTTTCTCTATGTTTTCATTAAA
>NW_020869858.1:1269054-1274054 GCF_003789085.1 Penaeus vannamei
CACCCTTGCCCAAGGTAGTTGTACTTTGTCCTGTGTGAAAAGATGCTTGTTTAAGATTCTTGGCTTGAACTTGGTGGCAGTGGGAATTCTCACAATGAGATTTCTGCAGTTCAAAATTTAACTTTTTATTATTCAGAGCTAAAGATGACTAATAACCCAGTTAACAATTATGATCATATTGGTTATTAAAAAAATCCTTCCTAAAATTCAATGAATAATGTAGATAGATGAAGTCAGCTAGGCCAGGTAATCAATTTCTTATTAATTGAGTGTTTTTGGAGCCAGCTACATTTAAAAAGAAATTGACATAACAAAACCAGAGTGGACAGTGGATGCATACATGCACTGTATCAACAGGGTAAAGAATAGCTAGTTAGTAGAGTACTTTTGGATATGAACGCTGAGGAAAGTTATGTACTTTGATGATAGCATTTATATCCATATGCATTTGAGTAATTGGTGAAATGTGTTGTTCTAAAACAAAGTTGAAGTATTATGCAATGGAGATGGTAGCAGAGTTACCATTTTTGTTCATTGCAGAATTAGATTTATTAAAGAGAGGAACAGAGAAACAGAATTGTTCTTACCCACACCTCAAACAACTATCATACCTTAGTACAGCATTAATAGTCCTATTGCCCCACAGCTGATGCCCCTGTCAAGGTCAAAATCCCTCACCCCCACGTGAAGAAGTCAAAGATCCTCCTCGGCAAAGCTGGAGTCATCACCACCATCGAGGAAGAGTCCCCTCCTCCACCCCCCAAGTCGCCTGACAAGGATCCATTCAATATATCTAATGATGAGTATTACCAGCCTAAGTCATCTGAACAGACCATCAAGATGTCCATGGGCGGCGGGCTCCTCCAGCACTCTACACCTGTGGTAAGTTTTCAGGGGGGATGTCTATGTTTGTCGTCCTTTCTTTCTTTTTCTGTTTTCTTTCTTTGTTTCTTTTCTACTATTTATATATGTGTACATGTATTTTTTTCATTTGTCTAATTCTTCTGCTTCTGATTATTAATGTTAGTATCATTACCATTTATATTTTCTTACTTTCTTTTATTTTTGGTTTTCATCCTTTTTATCATACTAGTCTGAGATTTATCATGATTGGTCAGAAACATTTATATCAAATTAATTAACCACTTTTTTTTCTCTTTTCAGGTTGAGTTGCAACCACCTTTCATTCCAACTTACATGGGAGAAAAGAAGTTACGACTCTTCCATCGGCCACCTTTAAAGAGGTACTCCCATGGGCCTCTGTCAACTCTTGGCCCTCATGCCGTCCATCCTCTGACAAAGGAAATCAAGAAAAAGGCAAAGGTATGTTATTTCATTTTATTAGTTTTTCTTCCCAGGTATTCTATGATTTTTTATGCATACTTGTCTTAAAGTTGATACTTGATTAGGCAGATAGAGGAGAGTAAGATAACAAAGGAATTTTGGAGAAATAAAGATATTGGATATAGTTTGCAGTGAACAATCTAGTCCCCCAGTTTTTTTTTTTTTTTCTTGCTCTTTCTCTCCTTATCTTCCCATTTTTAATGATAATGTAATATAACACAGCAACGTGAGAATGAGAGGCTGGCATCTGGTGGCGGAGATGTCTTCTTTATGAGAACTCCTGAAGATCTCACGGGCAAAGACGGCGACATCATCTTGTTAGAGTACTGTGAAGAGTATCCTCCTCTTTTGTCTCAGGTATGGTTTATATTTTTGGTTGATATAGTTTGATTTATGTTGATATGATATTTTTTCAAATATTAGAAAGTACTAGTTCAATTAATGAAGTTGTTACAGTTATGTTATAAGGCAATTAAATTTAACAGGTTGGTATGGCAACGCGCATCAAGAATTATTATAAGAGAAAAGCTGGCAATGACAAGGGTCCACCAGAATTCCGTTTTGGAGAAACGGCATATGCCCACACATCACCCTTCCTGGGTGCCATGCATCCAGGGCAAAGCATCCAGACTATTGAGAATAATATGTATAGAGCCCCAATGTATGAGCATAAAGTAAGTACCTTGTAGTTTTTTTTGTATTTATGTATTTGGAGAAACCTTGAAGGGGCAGTTGTTTACCTTTGTATGCGTAATGAATGTGGCTTTTATGTATACCAATATTAAAGCAAGAAGAAGAAAAAAATTGTATAGCTAATTTTTCATGCTTTTAAACAATCAGATCCCATATACGGACTTCCTGGTCTTGCGAACACGTAATGGATACAGCATAAGAGAAGTGGACGGACTTTTCACTGTTGGTCAGGAGTGTCCTCTCTATGAAACACCAGGACCAAATTCCAAGAGAGCCAACAACTTCATAAGGGATTTCCTCCAGGTTGGGATGGACGCTTGTTTGTTTTATTGTTATTCGTAGGTGTGAAAATATTATCTGCAACATATCAAGGCAGCTATGGCTAAAATTATATGTAATGTTTTTTTTTTTTCAGGTATTTATCTACAGATTGTTCTGGAAGAGTAAAGATAATCCAAGAAGAATAAAAATGGACGAAATCAAAAGGGCTTTTCCTGCTCATTCTGAAAGCTCTATCCGTAAAAGGCTCAAACCCTGTGCTGACTTCAAGCGTACAGGTGTTGACAGGTGAGGTCACAGGGTTCTGGTAACTTAGGTATTCTTTTATAATTCAATATGCAGTAGTCTAGACTGTGCATTAAAGTTTATAGTTTTTCTTTCTAATTCATTCTCTCTTCTCTTTGCTCCTCTACTTACCCCCTCTTTCCTTTCCTTTCCCTTCTTTTCTCTTACCTTATTTCTGTCTCAGAGAATGAATGTAAGAATGTCATGATGTGTAATTGCTGAAATTCATTTTTACTTTAAAATCCAAACACCTATATTGTTTACTTGCAGCAACTGGTGGGTAATTAAGCCAGAGTTTAGACTGCCCACTGAGGAGGAGATCAGAGCCATGGTATCGCCAGAGCAGTGCTGTGCCTTCTTCAGTATGTGTGCAGCTGAGCAACGTCTAAAGGATGCAGGTTATGGAGACAAGTTCCTTTCCGCCCTTGAGGATGACAACGATGATGACACTCAGAAACTAGATGACGAAATCAAGGTATTGTCTTTTTTTCTCTTTCCTTTTTACTGATGGATAATGGGAAAAGAAAAGACCTTCATTTCAGTGTTTTTTTGTTTTTTTTTTACATTTGCTTTGCGAATAAAAGATAAGCCATTGTTATTTCTCAAGATTTGCATTATATGACAGGTTGCACCATGGCACACAACAAGAGCATACATCCAGGCAGTGAGAGGGAAATGTTTGCTGCAGCTCACTGGACCAGCAGATCCAACAGGTCTGATTTTTTTGTGTATCTTTGTATGATTTACAACCACCTTAGGCTGCAGGTTTTTTAATATTTATATACTATATACAAAACAAATAAAGAAACTTAGAACTGAACAGAAAAGTCAGAAACAACAAAGATGACAGTCAATCGAGAAAGTATTTAACAGCGATTTCTTTCAATCTTTCTTATCAGGATGCGGTGAAGGCTTCTCATATATCCGAATTCCTAACAAACCTACGCAAAACAAAGAGGAACAGGAGCAGCAGCCAAAACGCACAGTTACAGGGACAGATGCTGATCTTCGAAGGCTTTCTTTAAACAATGCCAAAAACTTGTTAAGACAATATGGAGTGCCAGAAGAAGAGGTAAGATAAACTGCAAATTATTCACTGAATTTAAAGGAAAGAAAAATTGAGTAGATCACAAGAGTATCTCTTTTTTATCATTATTCTTGGTATGAAAAGAACTTACAGAAGTTTTATTTTACAGATTAAAAAACTCACGAGATGGGAAGTCATTGATGTTGTTCGAACATTGTCTACTGAGAAAGCGAAGGCAGGAGAGGAAGGCATGAACAAATTTTCAAGAGGAAATCGCTTCTCAATTGCTGAGCACCAGGAAAGGTATGAGTGAATCGTGTGGTCTGATCATGCATACTTGATTGATGTTCCTGTCAAGAGTGTGTTAAGGAATATCAGTTTCAGTATGTAAGTGTTATCTTTTTTCTCTTGTTTTTCTATAGGTACAAAGAAGAATGCCAGCGAATTTTTGACCTCCAGAACCGTGTGTTGGCTTCAGAGGAGGTCTTGTCAACAGATGAGGGATCTTCTGAAGAGGAAGATAATGATTCTGATATGGAAGAGAAAGGAAAATACATTGAGAACATCCTTGCTAATAAGAAGACCTCATCCCAGGTGTGTTACATGTTTTAGGTCCAGCCTTAAAGTTTTCATAAAGAATTTTTCAAATGACTGTGCACCTTCCAGTATGATCTCAGGTTTGTTATAATTTGGTGAAGGATAATGAAAACAGTGCCTCATGACAACATTGTAGAATTATGGCTTCCAATACAATTGCTTAGTACTATTTTGACCAGAAGATTGTTATCAACCACATGTGGCTTAAATCGTGACATTAATGACTTCTTAGTTTTGCCATCTGAGTGTTTTGATGTGGACATGGGATACTCAAATGTAAATTGAACAGCATGTATAGTGGAGAGGGTACAGTAAGAAAATAGGGTTGCATTATAGCTCCTCTTTGTATGTTTTGAGATAATGGTAACTTTGAGGTTCTGTTTATACGACAGAAATTTAAATACCAAAGATTATTTTAGATTAAGATTATACTTATGGGAAGTGTCTGAAAAGCATAGAAATGTTAGAGGTTATAGATCATCTCAGTCAGTGTATGTCAGGATATATTGACAAATATAGTTGTCTGACATCCAGTTACTTGTATCGCTTGATATGCATTAGCACTATTATTTAATACAACTTAAGAAAATAAGGATTTCTTATAGATATGTAAGGATGAAACCCTCACTAAAGTAATTGCAGAGACAACAGGTTCCGAGTTAGTGGGTTGATCAGGTCCACTGTTAGATTTCACTCCTTCCAACGATTTATATACTGATCAGTGTTTTTTCTTATAAAGATGACATTGGAGAAAGAAGAACAGGAGCGAAAAGAA
>NW_020869858.1:1279054-1286554 GCF_003789085.1 Penaeus vannamei
CTCTCTCTCTAATCTCTCTCTCTCTCTATTTTCCTCTCTCTCTCTCTACTCTCTCTCTCTCTTCTCTCTCTCTCTCTCTCTCTCTCTCTCTCTCTCTCTCCTCTCTCTCTCTCTCTCTCTCTCTCTCTCTCTCTCTCTCTCTCTCTCTCTCTCCTCCTCTCTCTCTTCTTTCTCTTCCCCCCCCCCTCTTCTTTTGTCTTCTTTCTTTTGTCTTTCTTTTTTTTTATGTATATAGGAAATTAGATACATCATTCAAGTTCTGATTACATTTTAGAGAAAAATCTGATTGTTTATTAACATCTGCCTGTTTTACATTCTCAACAGCAAGTTCCAGATTATTATGACATTGTTAGCCACCCCATGGACCTGTCAACTATCCGCGACAACTTACGACAGAAGAAGTACCAGAGTAGAGAGGAGTTCCTCAGTGATATTTCCCAGATTGTAGAGAATTCAAAGCTCTATAATGGTAATGGTACTTAAACAAAAATTCATTATGGTGAAGTTTTAAACTACATTGTTCTCGTCTGCCACAGTTTTATTTGTGACTTTGGTTTGTGTTGTTCCTGATATATTTGTTATAGTGCATAGAGAAGCTACCCTGCTTACGTATTAGACCTGCTGACTGCATTTGAAAACTTATAAGGCTTACTCTCCTACTAGAAAACAGGTTATTCTCATACTTTCACTTACAGGTGTGAAGAGTACCCTGACAGTGACAGCGCAGAAGATGCTAGAGCTCTGCATTGACCGCTTTGCTGAGAAGGAGGACAAGCTGATGAGGCTAGAGAAGGCCATCAACCCACTCCTGGATGATGATGACCAGGTAAGGTTCAGGGGAAGATTTACACTCTGGAATGTGTGTGGTTTGATGTTATTTTATTTGGTTCATTATAAGCATTTTTTCTTCTTCTATCTCTTTCTCTTTGTCAGTCTCTTATATCTTCTGTTTGGAGAAGATTGTTAGCTTCACTGTAGTGGCATCTTTTAAAACACTGATATGGATTTTTAGATTTTACTGCATTTATATTTTATATTTTTTCTGGAAAGGTTTTCAAGCATTGTTAAGCTCTTTTTAAGAAATGTCTTTTCTTCCGCAGGTTGCATTTGATTACATCTTAGATAACATTGTGAACCAGAAGCTGTTCTCAATGCAGGAGTCATGGCCTTTCATGAAGCCTGTGAACAAGAAAAATGTTAAAGACTATTATGAAATAATTCAGAATCCCATGGATCTTTCAACAATTGCTAAAAAAGTGAAAAGTAAGGACAGTTATCAATATATGCAATATGTTTTATTCACTTAAAGTTGTTTGTAATGTGTATATATATATATATATTATATATAATATATATATATATATATATATATATATATATATATATATATATATATAGTATATATATATATTATATATATATTGTATATAGTAATGATATTATATTTTTACTGCTGCTGTTACCATCATGGAATTAGTGGCTGAAAGGACAAGGAGTTTCTCTTTATTATATTGCATAATAGTATTATGCAGTCAGTTACCTTCATGCTTGTGAGTTATTTAGCCAAATCACTAATATTCTCATCAGATCATAAGTACCATAGCCGAGCAGAGTTCATGGCTGACATGGAGCTGATCCTGACCAACAGTGTGCGATACAATGGCCAGGATTCGTCATTTACACAAAAAGCAGAGACTCTCCTTCAAGTGTGTAAAGAAAGCTTGGCTGAGGTATGTTCATTCCCTTTTTCTCTTCTACTTCGGATTTGAAAGTAACAATTTTATATTAGATGTATATGATTAACCCATTCTTACTGTGAATTTGGAACTTGAAAACCACAAAAATATCTCACAGGCTAACCCATCCCTGTGTTTTGACAGTATGAGACACACCTAGACAGCCTGGAGAAGAAAATTTCACTTGCACAAGAACGAGCACTGGAACAGGCAGAAACAGACTCCCTAGGTACCTCTCTAGGCCCAGATGATGACACGAACTATACCTATGCTGAGCCAGAACAAGACCACCCAGACCAACAACTTGGTTCTCCATCTGATAACATGATGGGTTATTCAGGTTTGTATGGTTAGTCGTGAATAGTAATGTTGCATAAATCTGAGTGAGAAAGGAAAGATACAAGCTGCCTGATTTGTCTTATAAACTGTATTTTGCTAGTCAACATGCATATATGTGATATCCTAGTGTTTTTTTGTTGTTTTTTGTAAACAGTGAGTGGTTGCCAACTTTTTTTCTTCTTTTTTCCCAGTAAGAGATTTGCTTTATAGTATGTGCTTTCTTGGTTAACTCTGATACACCTGGTTGATTATTTTTAGGAGATGAGGATGACGAGCATGTGAATGTTGTTGATGGTGATGAAGAGGATATGATGCCGTCAGCCAAGAGAAGAAGAGTTCAGGAAAGCCAGAGGAATGTACTTGAAGAAGGTATGGGGAATTGTACTTACAACTGTTGGTATACACATAACTCTTATTCACAGTCATTTATAGTCATACATAAATGCACTAATGTCTAGGTAAGTTTGATATACAAACTACAAAATTAGATAGAAGACAACCGGATCCTAAAGCTTATTTGGAAAACTTTGTTTCAGATCTTGAGTTTAGTGATGATGAGGAAGACTTTGGGGGCAGGAGGCCAGTGGAGATGGAAGGGGACTTAGCAGCAGGAATGGTTCTGGAAGAAGGACAGTACATCAACCCACAAGGGCCAGATGAAACACAGGGTGCAGCAGAAGCCATGGTTCAGTTGGCTGCTCAGTACTCTTATTATCAGGTAAATTGTGATATATGACTTAAATGTTATCCAAGAGGAAAGGAAAGACAGTCAAATTGATTTCCATTTCTAAATTCTATCCTGATGAAGTGTCAGTTGGTTTTGATTAGAAATTGATTCAGAACATCTTTCTGTGGATAATCTGTTTTGTAACTTACCATCCTCTGCAGGGTGAAGGAAGTGGAGACGAACATCAAGATGGGTTGGTCGGGGACAACTCCATGGTGGTGGATGCTAGTTATGACCCCTCTGTGGAGTTTCTTGGTGGAATGATGCCTTCACAGGTAAGTCTATTTTTGGGGACATGGAAGTATTTTATTTCCAAGAAAATGTTGTGTCTCTTGTTGTTGTTTTTAAGGATCAGATTTAGAATAAACCTGTGTACTCCCTTGCTTTCCCATCTATTACCCTCTTTTACTCCCTTTCCCCCTATCCACACTTTTTTCACTATAGAATCTCATCAAGCATCTGTCTGTTCCACAGCCTCATGATGATGCAACCATTAACAACGATCTAGAAGTGTCAGACTCTGATGATGAGGCTGGCCACCAAGCACAACAACAAGTGCAAGAACCTCCACCGGATGAAGAAGACGCACTTTGGTTCTAGGGTTTTGTCTCATTGTCGGTTAGCATCTTCTTTCTGCGTTAAATGGCCGACTCAGAATTTAACAATTTACAAAAGAAGTACAGAAACAGAAAGGATGGATCTCAATGTTTAGGGTATTTTGCATAATTTTACTTTCCAGGCTAAATCAAACAAGCATACCAGGATGGAGATAGTGAAAAGAGGAGTGAATGTTTTCTGTTATAGTAATATTATTTTGTTATTTATATTTTGTTTGTTGTTCTTAATCGCTGACCACTTCTAAGTTGTTGTTTTTCATTATGTTTCTTATAAGATACTTCAGATTTTGTCTCACACGTTCAAGAGTCAGGGAGACTGATGAATATTGAGGGTAGTCACATTTATTTTAGAAACTATTTTCTTGATTGAAGTATTTCCTCTTAAGCAGGTAGTATGTAAATATATTTTTCTACTCTGTTTAATAAAAAAAAAAGAGGAAAGGGGTTGGATTAATGGGAATCATATTTAATTTATAGATGCCTATAATTTCTAATTAAGCAGGAATGGAAAGCCAGTGAAATAGACATTTCAGTATGTTATTTATTATGATTATAGTTCCTTTTTTGTGCTGTTGGTTAATAGAATCATGCTTTCCTATATTTAACATGTTCATTCATGTGAGAACTCTGTAAATAGGTGAATTCTAGGAGCAGTATAAAAGATTGTTACTAAGTTACGAAGTGTTTCCATTTGTATTCCATGGGGAATGATATTTATGTGAGGCTGTATATATACACTTATTTTTAGCAAGACCAAATGATTCTCACAACCAGCATAGCAACCTGTCTATCATCAGTTGTCACAAACCAGTGAAGTCATTTTCACCTTGATTTTTAGATAATGGGTAAAGTAATTGGTGTAAAACTTGCTGCATTGTAGATTTTAAAGCAAAATCATTCCCCTATACCATTACAAAATTTATTACACTGTAATTTACTTCGTCATTTTTCAAAATGTATATGAAATATGTAAATGGATACACATGTCTTTCTACTTGCATCTAAAATTATTCATATATATTCAATTTTATCTAATACTGTTTTGACAACAGTTACAGTTTTGTGTCTATATTTTATAACTACCAGATAACGAGGATTCTGATGAAATTTTGAAGTCTCAACTTGTATGAGGACTTTAATAAAATGTACAAATTTATAAAAAAAAAAATTGTTTTAAACCCTACTTGGTATCTCTCCTTATTCAAAGGTACATAAAGTGTTCATGATTTTTTTTTTTTTTAACTGTTGCTTCTGAATGAATATTTACATTTTTTCCCCTTTTTTTTTCTTTTTTTATTATATATGCTTTAGGGAATATAAGGTTAGAATAATTACATAAATACTTTCTTTCAAAATATTTGGAGTAAGAGCTTATGCCCTAAGTGTCTCATAGTTAACCCAGTATTATAATTTTTAGATATCAAGAGTAACAAAGAAGACGGTGCAACAATTCCATTATTGATTTATTTGATATTTATTATTATCATTTCATATGAAAGTTTCGTCCTGGTAAATCTGGCAACACTGCATCAAAAGGATTCTCCTACTTCATGCTCATCTATTTATTTCAGTCTGGTTTACTTTCACATCATAAAACAAGGGTACTGTCAACTGTAGTCATACCAGTGAGTAACTAACACCAGATACAGAGGAGGTAAATCTGGAAAGGGAATGTTTTCTTCCATATATTTTAGAGCTTCATTTATGGCATAATTGCTGCAAGATGTCCAAAATCACCCATACACAAGTCAGAGGGCAGGTTACAGATTATTATTTTAAACTAAAGTGAATGAAACTGCTTTTTATCAATCCGCAGTTGATTTCCTAACACCATTCACATAGTTATAATCTGGCATCATCACCACAGCGAGTTATGTAGCTTGATAATTTACAAAAAAACATGATAAAAAAGAACAAGACTTCATTTACTAATTTATTCACTGAACTGTTCCGACAAAAAAGTCCATTATCAGTGATAACAGAAAGGTTTCATTTTATAATGCCACAGCAAGATCCAATATGCTGTGATACCTGTTATGACAACCATAATGGATGTTCAAACAATTATTAAGTAGAGTGCATAAAAAATAATCAGCTTGAACAATAAGTATGGGAAGATATGCAACTTGTGCTATGTGCTACGCTATGAGAAGGCCAATTGCCTATAAAAAAAAATAATAATAAAAGGCCAATCCTGCCTATAAAAAATAAATAAATAAAAAAAATGGATTGCCACTGTCACTGTCTGCTCTAACCACAACAAAGTCATCTGTTGCTTGATAAAGTGAACAAATCCCAACCCAAATAATATTCTTAAACTACAAAATCTGTCTGCATTGTTGGTCCTGCATTGAACCATGTGGTTGATTATTTAAAAAAAATGGCAAAAAAAAATCAAAGGCATAATTCATTCCATACTCACAACCTAAATCAAACATTCTAAAATAAATACAATAAGCATTCTAACATTTTTTGTTAATATAACTACTTTCTCTTCAAATAATGCTTCTGTATTTCTCAAACCAGAGTCAAGTTATAAAGGACAGCATAAAACCAAACAAAAAAATATGATGCTTGCAAAGATTTTAGTATAAAAGTAAACTAGCACCACATGGTATGTAAAATTTTGAACAAGACAAATATATATGATAATATGTAAAGGAGTAATATAAACCAGATATAATTGTGTAGAATAGGTAGTACATTTTGAATAAACATTATCACCATCGCTCTTGAGTATGTGCTCATAATGACATACAAACTGCCTAGATAATATTAGATAATTAATAATAATTCTATTAAAAAATCAATATAAATTTTGTTCTTTTTTGTTCTAAATAAACATTCTCCGAACACTCAAGAGAAAGGGAAGGTATTTGCAGCATAACCTTAATAGCAAGATAAATTCATTAATGTGTACTGTTCACCATTTTTTACAAATTTAAATTCTATGGTTCTCTATTTCAAGAACCTAAAATCAGTCATTAACATTGTGCTTCATAATAAAGATTCATACAAATATCATTTTAATACTTCAAAAGTACATTGAACACAAAAATGTCATTTTATTATATTCCAAACAGTAACACTGACCTGTTGACACTTGATGGTATATACTATACTCATCTGCTATGTCTACTTTGACTCTTCTTTTTCTTTTCTTTTCTCTTTTTTTTGATTGCTCAATAAATGCTTATTCACCAAGAAATCAGTTACTAGTCGTACTTAATATCACCTGTTTCCCTTTTCCTTGATTTTTGCAAAACTTTATATTTTATTATTATTGTTATTAGTGATGTTAACATCAAAATTATTATTATGTAGTAAATAAATAAATGATAATGATTATAATAACAACAACAATAAATTATAAATAATAACAGTAATAATGTCAATAGTACTTTTTTTTTAATTCACAAAACAAAACTACAGAGAACAGTACAAATAGCTAGCATCAATGGATTAATTTTAAAATTTACTATTATCAAATCACTGGAAAGTCACCATTTTTATGTCATGAAACTATCTGACAGTAAACAATAAATTAAGTACAGCTCAACAACATTCATACTCTTCACAGTTATGGAAGACAAGAAAAGTTACATAAAAGTACCTTTACTAAAAATTAATATTGCAATCTGCCCCAAGAACACAATATAAAGAACACAACAGCACTATATAATGTTAATTCATGGTTCATATTTATTGTGGATGTGAACACAACAATAGCATGAAAAATGACACAATTATAGGCAAATATACCAATCAATTTGCTGCAGCAAACAATGGACAATGGAAAGAGGTATTTCCTTCATTTTCCCTTTTTTTTACAAGTCAGATCTTTGATATGTACTTATAATAATATTTCTGACAGATATTCTTATAATAGAAACATAAATATACAACAGCTACCAAAAAGGCACAGCTCTATCACAAAGACATCTGCTTATGCTGTAAGCTGGTATTGAGTCATAAGTCTTATATACATATTAGAAGTATTATACAAAGAGCAAATTGATCACAGTCTCCATCATAAAAAATATACAGTTTGTCAATCAATTTCATATTTGTCATTAATTTC
>NW_020869858.1:1289054-1291554 GCF_003789085.1 Penaeus vannamei
TCTTTCCCTTGCCTTTCCATGCTGCCCTTTCTCTTCTTTTTACTTTTCTCATCCTCTGATTTTTGTTGCTCTTTTCTCTCCCTCTGCCATTCCTCTTCTACTTTCCACTCCCTCATTTCTTTCCCTCTCCATTCTCCTCTACTTTCTTTATTCCTTCCCCACCCCACTCTTTTTCTCTCCCTTTCCCACTCAAGCTAACCTTTCTCTCCTTCAGCATCCCTTTCTCTGTCTTATCACCCTCTCAACCCCAATATGCCTTTTCTCTCCTTCCTAATCCTCCCCACTTTTTTCTCAACCTCTCTTCCACCATCGTCCTCCCATTTTTCTCTCCCTGGCCTTCCCAATCTACCTCTTCTTTCTTTCCATCTACTTTCGAGTTTCCCTCACGCTGCCACGTACCTTAAGTGAATGGACGACAATATCTACCGTCCCCTCTTCTAGGGCGATTTCCAGCTCTTTAGTGAAGAGGCTTTTGCTGCCAATCTTGGATAGAGCAACATTCAGGATCTTGTCTCCTTTGGTTTTCATAGTCACTGGAACAAAAAATTAAATAATGAAAGAAAACAACAACAAAGAGACATGCAAGGAATAGGAGTGGAAATATGAAACTTACAGGATATAAAAATAAACAAATAATTAAGTGGAAATGATAGATGTATAGGGAAACAGTTAACTTTTGACTGTACCATTCATAAGTAGGACCAGAAGGATTACAAAGAACAGGAATGAAAAATATATCTGAATAAATAAAATTCTGATTGTAATATAATATTTGGGAGATGAGAAAACCTCTGCTTGTAAAATTAAAGAATATGAGGGCTAATCCATTCTTAACAGATCATGCTTGGAAATTAATCAAAGAAATCTTCCTTTTAGAATAATACTCATTACCATTTACAATCAAATAATCCAATAACTTGTTTATATAGCTGACCAAATTACTAACAAAACAACATTACGTCACATAAGACATACTCGAACAATTACAAAAATGGATACACTTTAATGAGTTTTTGTAAATACTAATGTAAAACTATAGAGTATGTAAAATTTAGTATTTATACTTACCAATCTCAAATTTCATGTCGGGATGTATCTTTTGTAGGGAATCTCTCACCATGTACGTCTGTTTGAGAGCCAGCTGTCGAGAGGAAAATCATACTTATTATACAGTACCCATTTAGACATTATTTTCCTTATTATCATTGTTATTACCCTTATCATTACTATTACTATTACCAGTATCATCATAAAAATCATTAGAATTACCATTATCATCATTGTTATCATTATTACTATTGTCCTTTTCATCATTATCATCATCATTACCATTATCATCATCATCATCATCAATATCATTATCATCATTATCATAATTATCCTCATTTCATTAATATTACTATCATCATCATTGCGATCATAATCATGTGAAGGTCAGAAGTATCAAGGACGAAAGACCATGAGCAGCTGTTACTCCAAGTCCCACTATTATCAATGTTAAATACATAACCTCATCATATCAATGCGTTACTGCATTATTCCATCTTTCATTATCATTGATGTAATCATTACTGCCACCACTGTCATTATCAACATATCATTATTGTCATTGTCATCATCATCATCATGTCATAAATAGCATTGTCATCTTGTCTGATATCTTCATTACCATTACCAACATCATCACCGTTATCGTTATCATTACCGCAACTCTTGAGACAAATTTTGACTTCTTATCAATTCAAACAGTACCGCTACTTTTTTAAAACTCACAAACAAATCAAAACATTTCAATCTACCATGAAGATAATACATAATACATAAATAACGAGAGAAAAAATAAGCATATCTACATTCTTTTACTTTTTTCTCCACTGATAAGAAGTCACCGTGACGAGTACAATTTGCTGAATCATGCTACATTGTTTTTTCAATGGCTGCCTCGCCTAACCATCCATGTCTCCGTCTTTATTGTGTGTGTGTGAGAGACGGAGGGAGAGAGAGAGAGAGTGAGAGAGAGAGAGAGAGAGAGAGAGAGAGAGAGAGAGAGAGAGAGAGAGAGAGAGAGAGAGAGAGAGAGAGAGAGAGAGAGAGAGAGAGAGAGAGAGAGAGAGAGAGAGAGAAGAGAGAGAGAGAGAGAGAGAGAGAGAGAGAGAGAGAGAGAGAGAGAGAGAGAGAGAGAGAGAGAGAGAGAGAGAGAGAAGAGAGAGAGAGAGAGAGAGAGAGAGAGAGATGAGACATGGGCAGGCACGCAGGGACAGATAGATAGACAGAGACTGACAGAGAACAAGAAAACAAAGGAGAGAGGAGGGAGAAGACGGAAAGAGATACGGAGAGAGAGAGACAAAGCAGCGAAGAACTGAACAATGGTAAGGGCCCTGACAGACTATCTTTGCAGATCTGAGAGTACTTTCATTGTGAGGATCACGCAAGAACGAGCGCTCACGCACGCTCGCATGCTCACACACAAGCGCACACATACACACACACGCACGCACTT
>NW_020869858.1:1299054-1319054 GCF_003789085.1 Penaeus vannamei
TGGTCAAAAATGAGTTCACAAAATAGTAACACTGATTATATCGAACTCTGTATCAATTAATATGTAAACAAATATACTAGAATTATAATAAATTTACATTCATATGATTCTATTTTTTTTCTTCATGAAATCTGCACTGATTCGAATGCCGGTAGCTCTCGTTCCGTTCCCCGCCGTTCCTCGTGGTCCAGCCCGGCCCTGACCAGAGGAACAGCGTGTTTGAAGGAGACCGCAAGAACCGATTGTAGTGTTTGCACGTGTCGCGCTCAGTTCCTACAGACAACATGGGAAGACCAGGTTAGATGTGTTTTGTGACGTTGCATTGGCTAATCATGTAGTTATATGTTGCAGGTGAAGTGGAGATCAGCGTGATATATTGCATGTCAAGAAGATTATTAGGACTGGCGAATCATTATTTTGTGTTGATTGTTTTGGTCACGTGTGTGATCAACAGTGCTTGGGGATGCAGTTGTGGTTCTGTTTGGATAGTTGCCGAAGGATTTTTACATTTGTGCAGTAAACTTGATCATTTGGACACTAATTATAAATTTCGCCAAATTGTTTTACTTTTGATTTGTTTTAGACACGTGATGTAAACTTGTACACATGTGGGTACAGGTTAGTGCTTGTCCCGTTTGATGAATTATTACAACTATTACAACGTGTTCAACTAATTTCTTCGTCAAACAGCTATTAAATTAGTTCTTAGTAATCTTAGTTATGATGTTCAATAAATGTTACAACCAAACCCCATTTCCAAACACAATTTTCTATGTATAATGGTAGCTTGTTTCTGTCGGACTTCCCTTGCTACATAGTTTGTAATCTGTGATAGTGGAAGTGTCTGGTGATTGCTGTGACGTCAGGAATACCCTGGCAAAGGTCAAGACACCTACATCTCTATTCTGGCAAGATTAAACTTAGAACTGTTTAATAGTTCATGATAGATTGTTAGTGTATTTTAGAGGCTCTCTTGTGCCTGATACGCATGTTGTAGGTTTATTGGGCTTTGTCACAGTGCCAATTGTCATATTCATCACGTGTAGACTTAATGATTGTATGACCGTATTATTACAACCAATTTATTTTTATTTTGGTAGAGAATGTGCAATTTTCTGAGTGAAGTATATCAAAATTCCAAAGTTTGTTTTACAGAAATTAGTAATTCATTGCAGTACAGACATACTCACCAGAGACACTCTATAACCAGTTAAGTTGCTGTGATTGGGAGTGCCCCTTAGGCTGTCCGAGGGGAGGGTTGGTGTGAGGTTCTGCCCCCTCCCCCCCCTGGCATACATGTCTCCACTTCAGTATATATGGCGTGATAGAGCTGAAACTTAATAATACGGAGTGGACTTGGGCTATGAGTAATACTTTCTGTATTCTTTTGCCTATATTTGCCTATTTTTGCCTATTTGTGTCTACAGATTATTATTTGTACTTAGAATTGGAACTTTTTTGCATTAAAAGAATATCAACTTCAATTTGCCGTAGCTCTGTGTGCCCATACCACAAAGGTTAACCGAGATTTTATGCAGGAATCAGAAAAGGAAAGAAAGCCTTGATTAATCGTAACTGTATGGATGGACTAAATAGCTAGGGCATATTTAAGATATTCTTTTAAAGGATAAGAAGTGGTAGTTGTTATTACAAGAAATGATCTAGAGACACAAATAGTAATGCCTTATAAATATAGGAAAATTGTGGAAAGCACTTCCATCAGCCCAAGTACACTTGAAGTTTCCAAGTTTCAGCTCTATTATGCCATGTATACTAATATAAATATAGTGATTGCCAGGGGGGTGTTGCCTAATTGGTAAATTTACAGTTATTTATTCATTTTATTTATTATGATGATGATGATGATGATGACGACAGTCGGGATTATATTTATTTATTTATTCATTTATTTATTTATTATTATTTTTTTTTATTATTATTATTATTATGACAGTCGGGACTTCCCAGACAATATTTATATCAGGGAAATTATGGGGCATAACAGGCTTGAATAAGAAGAATAGCGAACAGAAATACGTAAAAGTAACACAAAAAACTGGCTAATGAAACTTTGTGTATGCCCGCCACCTTTGAAAGTTTGTGCACCGATGCGCCAAAGTTAAGAAACTCAACGGGAACCCACCCCACCTTTCGGCAAAATCTATGGGATTTCACACCTTCCAAACCCATCACTTTTTGCGGGATTTGGGGTACTTGATGGCCTCAGAAATCAAACTGATAGTTATTAAGGTCTTTTTCTTCTGATATAACACTTGTGCATGTCTTCCCATGAAGAAATTTGGCCAAGAATTACTGATGGAAAGTTATTGTCACGGGAAAAATTGTGGTGGGTGACGAGAATTTCTCATTATAGGAGAGAATGTAGCCAAGGGATGGCTTAATGCCTAGAGTTTGATCCATGACAAGCTGGGTAAAAAAATTAACATAACATTCTTAATCAATGCATAAACTTTATTGAAGCACATCATCCTTTCAGATTTTTCACCCCGTGGTGGTGGATTCCGTGGAGGGAGAGGTGGAGGAGGAGGAGGAGGATTCTCCCCTAGAGGTCGTGGTGGAGGAGACAGAGGATTCTCACCAAGAGGAGGAAGAGGTGGTGGTGGAGGAGACAGAGGTTTCTCACCCAGGGGGCGTGGTGGAGGACGTGGAGGTGGCCGTGGGCGAGGAGGTGGACGTGGTGGAGGACGAGGTGAGTAAAACCTATCTTGCTGGATTAAGTAAGAGTAGCTTTTTTTACTTTATTATTATTATTATTATTTTTTATTTTTTTTTTTTTATGTTCATTTATTTGTTGGAATTTTTACTATCATCGTTGCATCTGATATTTTTATTATTAATAGGTTTTTGTTCTACATATTCTCACATGTCACTGAAGATTTACCATAGGATAAACTTTTCTTTTCAGGGGGATTCAAAGGTGGCAAAAGTGTTATGGTCGAACCCCATCGTCATGAAGGAGTGTTCATTGGCCGTGGAAAGGAGGATGTGCTCTGTACCAGGAATCTTGTGCCAGGAGAAAGTGTTTATGGAGAGAAACGTATCAGTGTTGAGGTAAATATCATCATTTTCTGACATCCTATCAAAACTTAGGTAGATGCCTCAGGACCTTAGCTGTGAATTGGGCAATAACCCAGACAACATGCTAATTTTACCTCTTTTGAAGGAGTTAATACCTTATATACTGATCTATTGTTTTACATATTGAAGTTTTGCAAATTTTAGTAGGCAAAGCAAAGCTTAACTGGTAATGTAAATTTGAAATTGTTTTTAGTATAGTCTTTCTTTAAATATATTAAGGGGACCGTCCCGGAAAATGGCCACCTTTCCCTACTCTTTACATCTTTAAAAAAATATCGGTTAGAGATAACTGATTGATTCTTTTTGCATGATATAGAGTAAAGAATTGCGCTCCGTTATATATATAAATTTTAACTTTGTTCCCCCATTGGGGGGGAGGGGGCACCCCCTAAAAAGTCGAAATTTTTTTGGTAAGTCTTCGGTACATCCCAACTATCACAGTTCTTTACTGAATTTCCCAAAAAATACTTTTTTTTTTTTTTTTTTTTTTTTTTTTTTTTTTTTTTTTTGCCGGGGAACAGCTTGACAGAGAACTATTTTTGATTTTTTTTTTTTTTTTTTAGCATTAAAATAATAATATTTTTTGATTAAGGCAAAAATTAAAAAATCAGCCTTTTACATGGCCTTGGGATGCCGAGGCTCTAGTGAAAGCAACAAACTGCATTTGAATCACATGAAAATTACGTGAGTTGGGATGTACCGAAGATTCATAAAAAAATAACGGAACTACAGCGTTTTGTATTTGGCCCCTTGCCAAAGTTCGTTATCTCTGTTATTTTTCTCTGAATCTAATGATATTATATATCAAAGAAATGCTTATTTAGTGTACTTTGCAATGCAATGATTACCAAGTCAATAGGAATTTTCATTTTCAATAGGTATGCTATTCTGTAAAGGTATGTAACTTTTTTTTTTTTTTTTTTTTTTCGTTGTTCATAAAAGTTGATATTTTCGTGTGAAAAGCTTAATAAATGCATTTTACCATAGATGGTCACTGGGTGTTTATAATTTTCGAGGAGGATCATATGTACGTGAACGCACGCACATAAAGTTAAAAAGATTAATCATCATCATTTAGTAGGCCTACATTGACTTTCATATCTAAATAATAAAATATATTAGTTATCCCTCTCATACCATTTTCTTCGATAATTGTCAATATTAACAGATTGCAAAGGAGAACAAGTGTATAGTTTATGATTAGCCATTTGCACCCATTATCTTTACTAAGAAGTGCATAAAATCATGCAGACGCCTAGGTGTTGTGGGATATTTGCCAATTTATGGTGCCTAAAACTTACGGTAACATCTAAACATATTCATTTTTATCGGGAACGCACGAAACGGATGCGATAGCTTTTTGAACGCCAGACGAAGACTACGCATACAACCGAGCTCAAAATTCCTTATAGTTTTTATTTCAGAGCAGGTATTACTGAGTACTATCATCTTCAACATAAAATAATCTGTATCTCGCTTATACATCTGAAGTTTAAAAGTCTGACATTTAGGTAACATTCGTATTCAATTGGTCTTTACAACGGTAACTACCAATTTCAAATCAATTCAAATTGCCCCCTGCTGTGATGTACCGACCGTTGAGCGAAATGTAACGGAAATATTTCAATCCTTCCTTATAAGGCTATTTTTAAACAGTACCTCGTATGTGATATAAGTATATATTACCTCGTAAACTAAAACATATTACCTGGGAGTCTCAATTGAAGCATATTTCGTGTGTAAAAGGACACAAAACTTAAATTGTTGTTTTTTTTAGATATATTTCACAAAATATTTCGTCATAAATCACGGTGATATAATTTTTTCCTGATACTGGTATAAAAGTGTTCCTTGAACATTCACAAACTCATATCTATGCGCAATGTCATAATTAAATGCCTTATGCACGATTGCCACAAGCAAAAGTCCACATAGGTGTACCTGGGCGCTCATTAGCGACGTACCTCTCCGGGCGCTGAGGGACTCACACGCCGGCTGCAAGACAACAAGCCATAGCAGGAGCTTAATAATCGTTTGGTAGTTTCCTCATCCATGTACCTATACTATACGCTAACTAACTCAATTTAAACCCCTTCCCCCCCTCTGTCAGGGACGGTCCCATTAAGTATAGTAGTCAAAAAGTTAATAAGCAATATCTATTTCAGCAAGGAACAGAGAAGATTGAGTACCGCGTGTGGAATCCATTCCGTTCAAAGTTGGCTGCTGCCATTGTAGGTGGTATTGGAAATATCTACATGCCTCCAGGCTCCAGAGTACTCTACTTGGGTGCTGCCAATGGCACAACAGTATCACATGTTTCCGATGTAGTTGGACCAGTAAGTAAATGTTAGAGGATTTGGTCACTGTCTTTGGTAATGAGTTCATAGATATTGTTCAGGACAAATTACATGAGACCACTTTAGGTGGACTTCTGTTCAGAAGCTACTATTTGCTTTATCATCTTAAAGAAGAAAAGTGTACAGTTGATTATTGATATTGTATTTTTGTACACCATATTTCATGAAGATTTAGATTCAGTTGCGTTGTTTATTTCTAAGCAACAATTTAATATTTGGTAATTTCATCATGTACACTTGTATCATCCAGAAAATAATATATATCTGTTTGCTGATTATTTTCTTTCTTGCCCACACTAGGAAGGCGTAGTGTATGCTGTAGAGTTCTCACACCGATCAGGACGTGACTTGGTGAACATGGCCAAGAAGCGTACTAACATTGTACCCATTGTAGAAGATGCGCGGCACCCTCACAAATACCGCATGATTGTCAGCATGGTAGATTGTATCTTTGCTGATGTTGCCCAGCCTGATCAGGCACGTATTGTGGCCATCAATGCCCAGCACTTCCTCAAAGTAAATGGCCATTATGTCATCTCCATCAAGGCCAACTGTATTGATTCTACAGCTCCTGCAGAAGCCGTATTTGCCGGGGAGATTAAGAAACTCCAGGCTGATTTGCTGAAGCCCCAAGAACAACTTACCTTGGAACCCTATGAGAGAGATCACGCAGTTGTAGTTGGTGTATATAGACCTCCAAAGAAGAATAAGTAGTGTGTTAATAGCTAGGTCACAGTTTAATCAATATATGTATTATGTATGACTGGTATTGGCTATGCAGCCTCGACTGTTTATCATTCCTCTCGAGGAGATAGGGAAGTAAAGGTAGACATTTGACCTATCGGGGTTTATTTTTTAAAAGATTCTACCTGGATGAAAAGACAAGGATACAATATATTTAGAGATATTGTGCTAAACGGAAATTAATTTTCAGTTTTCTCAATTTCAACAAGAATCTTGTCATTCAGTTCACTTTGTTTTGAAGAACAGTACTTTTCGAAAACTGGAAATTGAACTTTTATTTAGTGTTCTGATATGTCCATTGTTGTAGCTAGTGTGTCATTGCATTTTATAATATAGCTTTTATTATAATTGAAAAATATCAATCATATCTCCACATTAAGTACTGTACACTCATACCATATTGGTAAATATATTTGTTTGTTTTTTTGAAAATTGTTTTTATGTCCTCTGACTGGTACAAATGAATTGTTCTCATTGTGTCTTGATTTTTTACAATTGTATATGCTTGTTCCTTTTCTCAAGAAGTAACCATTTTGATGTTTATTTTCTATTCCATGTCCTTTGGCTAGACGCCAGCAGGACTCGGCCCATCTCTAGTTCTTCACGGCAGGTTTGGTCGATCTGCCCAAGCCATGACTTCCTCGGTCGTCCCACAGGCCTCCTCCACCCAGGGTTGTCTCGAACAGAGACGACCTGATGGGCAGGAGATTCTATGTATATGAGCACAGAATATTCAAATTTGCAGCAATTTTACAAACTAAAGAGTATATTATAGAAAGATTGGCACTTCATTAGAATACATAACATTAATTAGAAATACAGAATATTATATAGAAATGCTAAATAACAAAGCAGCCAGGAATTGGTTTTAGAGAGGATCATACCAAAATGTGTCAAAAATTACGATTACCTGGACTAATGTCAAGATTACTTTTCTTCATGTGGTTAAGGAAGTTCCACAACAAAAGTCAATGTGACGCAGTCTGTGGCGGCAATAAGTTGTTGGGTTTTAAAATTTGCAAATGCATCTTTTTACCTCTTCAGTCCCTTGCTCGTTGTCGTGCGTCAGGGCTTAGGAGACCGAGGCTCAATGTAAGGGATCACACCTACCTTGGACTTTGGCCCTCGCCTCAACTGATTTTGCATGGTCTTTCCTTTTTCTTCTCTTAATCATCCGCTGCTTCTGTCCACTCCCCAAGATGTGAAAGCCATGCCGAAAGGATGAAAGGCTAGCTTTGTGTCAACCCTGAATGGCCTTCGTACTCCATTTGCTCTTCCCTCTTTACCCTTTTCACTACCATACTGAAGTGTGAACAGGCCTTTAGAAGTATTGCCACTTGTTATACTGATAATCTTTATCTTGCTGCACCCATCACAACTCACCATTCTCATCTCGAATGACATTTATCACAACACCCCTATCTCACTTTCTTCCTTAGATATACCACATCTCTTAGAACACTCGTATACATTCTCCAGGTCTTTAAAGCACAATATATCGTAATGTTCCCTCCAGTGTTTTTTGCCTGCAATAGTCTGATAATAGATGCATCTGTTGTTCCTCTTCTTCTCATTAAATCAGACTGCATGTCATCAAATATTACTTCTTTCCTTAGCCATACTTACCAGTATCCTGAGTCCATGCTCCATCAACTTTATCGCTATAGCCTAACCTACCTCAATCCTACTTGTTTCCCATTTCTTAAAGGCATCCTTCCTCCTTAATATTTTCTGAATTTCGTCTCGCCACCATAATTCTGTATTTAGCGCTCTCCTGACTCGAGTTCAAGCTCCACTGCCATTGTAACCAGAATCTCTTTTATTTTCTCTACATCCTCGATTTGTACTCCTTTCTTCCTTCTTTATTTTTTTCTATCGCCTTTTCTTCTTTTACGTGCCAGACCTTCCCCTTCTTAGCTCCTTCATTCTTATTTAATGTTCACTACTACTAGTCTGTGTTGCGTAACATGCTTCTCGATTTTTTTTACTGCCATTTGTAGGCTTTGGAATAGATTGCCTTCAGAGATAGTAACCTCTCCAACTCTTGATAAGTTTAAAAGATCAGCTAACATATTTTTCTTACGTAAACAGCTGACTTTCTATCTTCTTCTTTCTTAGCTGTATCTTGACCTCCACTGACACCTTTGCTGATAAAAATCCCGATTTTTTCAGTGTGGCTCTTTATGTAGCGTACAATATTAATAATCATAATAACCTTACAGTTTATCACTCTTTTCCTCTCCCTTACCAGCATGTAAATAACTGAACATTTGGTTCCTCCAGTCTTATAAGTAATCAAAATTTCATCTGGCTTTGTGAATCCAGTGTTCACCTAGAACAACTCCAAACTTAATGCCGTTTCTTGTATCTTGTTTTCTTCTCCATTTCTCTTGGCATACCTTTGACCTCCATGCTCCTCGTAATCATCTCACTTTCCCACGTCCATTTAAATCTCCTTCCACTATTATACTCTCCTCTTCTAGGAATTCCCCTTAGACAATGTCTCAATTATTAAATTAAGTTCGTCCTTAACCTACAAGTTATTTTTTCTACTTTAAGTACATTTTCTTTCCATTTCTCTCCTAACTACAATTCCAACACCATTTCCTTGCTCCACCAATTCCCTGGAATACAATTTGAGTCTCAGCATTTGCATATTACTCCTTCTAGTCTCGTACATACAAATCTCAACTCTTCTTGCCATTACATCAATTCCCATGCCTCTTCTCACCGAGCCGACATGCCATATGTCTATTCCTCATCTGCTCATCCACCTCTCACTTCCTTAGCCATAACCGTAGTCTCTGTGGTACCATCCCTCGCCCACTTACCACACCACACGGAGGATTTATGTTGCTAATGTGGGGCGTTCGGGCTCTGCTCGAATCAGAATCCTGCAATCCATAATTGAGGCATTCAATTTTTACAGGTCGCATGCCCTTGCAGATACACCACCACGTATCAGCAGCTGCCCTAGCCTTTGCATTTACACGGCAAAAGCCTGAAAAGTAAAAGGTGGTTGGGATTCAGTTTTTAGTCTTCAAGCCTTTGCCTGTACATGCACAAGGCAGCAGATGGATACATTTCAACGTCTTGCCCAGGACTAACACTATTCACATTCATCACATACAAATATGTACGTTCTTGTTCTTGCGAAAAATTAAAGATTTTAATGAAAGTGTTCCATGAAAGTAATAAAGACGAACATTGGTAGTAAGTTTTAATGTGTGTGTGTATGTGTGTGTGTGTGTGTGTGTGTGTGTGTGTGTGTGTGTTGTGTGTGTGTGTGTGTGTGTGTGTGTGGTGTGTGTGTGTGTGTGTGTGTGTGAGAGAGAGAGAGAGAGAGATAATGCAGGCACTTGCACTGTACATTATTCTCTGTCTCTCCGAACTACACCATTAAACAGAAATATTGCATTAGAGAAGAAAATCTGGAGATATGCTGAACTTCTTGAAAAAAAATAAAGATAATAAATCTCCTTCAAACCTCAGGTAAAATCAAAATCACTTCAGTTTCACTAGTATTTAATAACAGCAATAGCAACATGGAAGCCACAGTGACACGAACATAAAATATATATACAAGAGAGAAAAGGTCAGACATAATAGAACCGTTCAAATATGATTCTCGTTCAACCAGATAAAAAAAAGCTTAAAAGAGGATTCTGACCAACTTAGTATGGAATATACACATGAAACCACTTGCCAGTTAGAAAATAACAACTTAAGTACATAACTATGGAGAAGCATAATGGACTAAATTGAAAATAAGGGCCCTAAAATAAATAAATGGAAAATTGAATAAAGTTAAATAAACAACTAGACTCATGTGCAATAATCTAATGAAAAAAAAAATCTTAAAGAATTTCCATGGCACCATGCAAGACAAATACACAAACTTAGATGTTAACAGATGAATATACAATGTTTAAAGAACAAAAATAGTCAATGGTTTACATATCGGCAAAGTGATATACTGATAAATTTCCATAGGGAGAGAAAAGCAGAGTCAGACATACAAAGAGACTGACAGAGAGAGGTGAAGGGATGCAATATATACACAGAAATAGCCGTATTATTCACGGTTTTCTAGGTGAATATGCCTACCTGCGACAAAAGTTTCTGTCGCCGTGTTAGGGCGTCGCTGTTTTCCTGCATATGTCGTGAGCGCCATTTCTCCCTCAGAACTAAAGGGATACAGACATATTTTAATTTCCACAACTCGTCTCGAAAATTTTGACTTCGCATGTTGTAAATCCATGGATTCCACGCTGTGTTTGCTAAGAATAACCACCACGACAAATATTCATACAGAGAACTTGCAATCGCTGCAGAGTGAGGACTGTAGTAATCGAGCTGTAGTAGGTTGTAATTGAGAAAGTAAATTGAAAGAGGGATAACAGAAATTAGGAAAAATACAGTCATGAGTACCTGCGTGACGAATATGTAGTAGTTTTCACTCTCAAAGGGACCTGAAACCCGCATCTGCATATTGTGCCACCTTTCTCTCACGCGATTCTGCTCTTGGACAAAGTTTTTGATGGAAAGAATTGAGAGCAGAACAGTAGCGGGGATTGATATGGACAGAAGAAATATCTGGATGATATAGCAGGTATAAACCACCAAGTCCTCGTGAGCAAAATTCGACAACCCGATAGGAATCTTAACGAACGTCATCCATGTAACAGTGGCAACCGTCCGACCGAATATGGTCATTAGTGATGAATTGACCCAGCCTATGACCCAGGAGATGACCATCGCCTGCCTGACCCGCGGAGGAGTAATGTAATGCTTGTACATGAGACCTCGGCCAGTCATCACAAACCTCTCGGCACTCAGGAGAAAGAGAGTTAGGAGTGAAACGATAGAACACGACGCAAATGTCAGTCCTTGGAAGAATCGGAGTGGGAAATACACATCCGTCCTATCAACTGTCTCTCCAGGTATTATGTCATGCATTTCCTCCACCCGATGGACAATTATGGGTTCTGTAGGTGTTAAAAATGGTTTCACATGTTCATAGAGCGAAGGTAACACGACGAAAGCACACGTTAAAAAGTCAGCCACAGCGAGGGATAAACGGAGCATATTTGATTCTTCGTTACGGCTGCTAATTCTCAGCAGTACCACTATAACCATGAGGTTGCCCACGACGCCTCCCGTTGCCACACAAGCCACAAGCACTATCAGACAGACCTCACCCACACGGCACGAAAAGGGGAGGAAATTCCACACTCCGTTGAGACCGTGTTTTTCAGGGTGTTCTGCCCAATAGACAGCGTGCATTGAGAAACAACATGGCCAGTGAATGTTTATGTACGTGTACAAAACTGACACGTTACTAAATGTTCCAACAAAAGGGAACACATCGCACGCTTTGTTTTCGTAAATGAGAAAGACGTTAGACACTTTGAATTTCACACCACTAACCTCTGATTCTATAGTGTGGTAAGTGCCGTCACAAATTTTTGATAAGCAGTGAAAGTTATTTTCCTCGACATAATTAGCTACATAGTACTCAAAGTCTGTCAACACAGGTGGTTGAGGGCAGACCTCACTGTCAAGGAATATCACACTATCATTGTTACATGTAGTGAAGAGTTCGTTATATTTGCATCCGTATTTGATCTCGTAAAATGGTACACAAAGGTTTTCAAAGGTTTTGTTGTAATACAAAAGTTTGGGTATCTCTGTAAAAATCCTCATGAAAAAGAGATCAGTGGTATTGTAAATATTGTAAAACAAATACTCACAAAAGTCGGCGACATTGAAAAACGAGCTAATGAAACCTTTGCTGAATGTGCAATTTGCCTCTGGATCGTAGAAATCACCGTTGTAGAAGAATTTATTGGAGAAAGTGGGAGGAGGGTGGTTGCACAATATTAGAAAATCATCATGAATTGCAATGAATTTGTAGAGATCGTCATCTGTTTGAATTTGGTCTTGTATTGTCGACAGAAGACGTCTCGAAGGTAAGGCTGACAAAACTGCACTGTCTGGGAGCGTCGGAGGGCGCTGAAGGCTGCTGAAGACACTGCGATTGACCTGAGCTTTTGGTGACGTGGTAATCTGTTGATGCTGATTGTTGTTTGTAGCTGGACGCTGATGTGAGCCTTTTGCCTTTTCTCGGAAATGCATAGGGGGTAAAATCCGGTTGGCTATAAGGCGATCGCTGACCCTGTTCCTTGTGGCTATGTCATTTCCATGATTGTGTAAACTGAAAGAGTACCATGCAAGAGTTACTGCTATTGACAATTAATGTACAGTACTTCGACTTGCCGAGATACTTAGATGGGGCTGTTAAGTGCACAGATCATTTGATAATATGAGCCCCTTATATGCACAATGCAAGAGTGGTGTTGGGCAAGGTCTATACTCTACTGTATACAAATACTTTTATAGTCATAACTTGGGCTGCCAACCTTCCCTTAAAATATGGAATCGTACCGTATTTGGAAACTAAATGACGCGTCCCTTGTAATGAAAGATCAATTCTGAAGTAGCACCCTTGCAGGAAAGTTTAGGAAAATTAGGAAATTACCGAATTTCAACTAAATGACTTGGTAGTTCTTGTAAACAGGTCGTTTTCTGTTGTCTAGACTTAGTAAAACTAAACTCCTTTTCTTATGAAAACGTTAATTTTGAGAAAGATTAGTTTAGTATATACAGTGTCGGAAATGGTAGCTAGACCCACCCCCCCCAGGTTTTGTCAATTCCTGGGCAAAACGTATCTTTAGGGTTTTGTCTGTGAATGTGAGTACATGGCAATTTTGAGGATTATTATTCAAAACAAAATTATGGACGACGCTGCGAGATCCTCTACCCGCTCAGATTCTCCGGTGCCAAAAAAAAAAAGCAATGCCCCCAAAAGTACAAAACAGAATGGAAAAAAATGAAGCTGAATGGCTGGAAGTTGCGCAAGACAAGTTGTCCCGTACAACCTGTGGCACCTGGCCCCTGTCCCGTATTTTCGTTTCAGGGAGTTGGCAACCTTAGTCATAACCTAAACCCTTTGTACTCTGATGGCATGACATACATACCCATGTCCACTGTGATTTTAGTTCATTAATTGTGATTACAGATAGATGGCTCCACAAATACTTATCAAGGAGTCAATCACTAGTCCTACCTATCATACCGGTTTTCCTATTTTTCGGAAAGATTTTTAACGCTATTAGTATTGCAATAACACTATAATAGGCAATACTGATAAGAATAGGGATATTACCGGTAAAAAATAATTTTCCGAAAATTCAAGGAATGGAGAAATCAGGAGAGGTCATGAGTGGCCTACTAATTGACTCCTTGGTGTCTGAATAGTCGTTGAGACATCTGTACAAAACTTACAAAAGCATAGCAGACAGCACCCTAGCACAACGGTCAGGTAAGACTACATTTGGCTAGGGGACTATGGATAATGTGAAATTGAACAATAATTCGAAAAAAAGAGGGAACCCTAAAACGTACTTGAACAAAACAAACGAAAACCTAAAAAGTTATATCACAGAAAACAATTTAACGTAAAACTTGTTTATAAATGTGACTAGTTTTTCTTTTCTTCTTTTTCTGTGCGAGCCTACCATAGCTTTTCTTTATGAAGGGTATATACACTGCTCTTAGCAATATAAACAAAAAGTATTTGGTTATAGAGGGGTATGTAAATCTCCTTGATGAACCCAGTTTTTAAAGTCTGTGACAACATTCATGAAATTGGACATATTCGGTGTACTCAGACTTTGCCTACCTGGAGCATGGGCGAGCGAAGCACACGGCTGTGATAACCATCAAAAGGATAGACCTAACAGCGTGTGATTTTAAGCAGCCTTGAGGTTTCCCCATTGTGAGACAGCCTGGAAGTAATGATTCAGTATGTATAAAATGCATATACATATATGTATATATACATATTTGAGGGGCGTTCATTAAAGATTTCCCTTAACACCGTTCCGCTTACCCTAGGAGGCATAATGATACATAGATCTATAGGTCATATGTTGATTTCCAGTCCTTTATTCATAACGTGCTTTTTGTTACAACGATGAAGGTGGAGTAAGGTGTAAAAATGGAACCAAAGGAATATCGAGCAGTCACCAGGTTTTTAGGCCATTCAGGCCGCACACCACAAGAGACCGATGAAATGAAAGCAATCATATGGAATTGTTATACATTGACATCGCCAGTTCAGACCTCAGTCTGCTATTGATGAGAACGCTATCCATTAAGTGGAGACTGTTATTTTGGAAGATGGCCGTATTACTGTTCGTCAGCTAGCCCAAGATGTCAAGAATAATGTTGGGTATGTGGACAAAATCATTCATAACCATCTGCATATGCCAAAGTTGTCTGCTCAATGGGTTCCCAGGCTACTCACACCTTTCTAGAAGTAGGAACTGTTCCAAGGCTCTTTTATCCATTGCCAAGAAAATCAGGACTTTTTTGACAGACTAATTACACAGGATGAAACTTGGGTCCATCACTATGATCCAGAAACTAAGGCCCAGTCAACAACTTTGACTCAACACCCTCTAAAAGACACATGTCGCATCCTCAGCAGGCAAGGTCATGTTCAGTTTTTTTGAAACAACATGGAGTAGTGATGATGGATTTCCAGGCAAAAGGTACTACAATTACAGGAGCTTACTACACTTATCTGCTACAAAAATTGTCTACTCTCACATTGCCCTTATGGAAGCGAGGTCCTGTAGCTACAGCATCCTCCCACATCCTCCTTATTCTCCTAATATACATAAATATATACACATATATAAATATATTTACCAAAAACAATGATATTGTTTGGACCCATCATGTGTGTAAGAGTAATGTGGTCCACAGGGCATGCAATGGTTAAGTTCTGGAAAATTTCAACTCATTCAATAATGAACAAGGTCGACACTGAGTTAGGCGAATGAATCTGGGACTCGATCCGAGACTTAGCGTTTTAAGCAGGGGAGCGCTTGATCAAGAATTCTTGCCGATAGGCCAAGAACTGTACCGTTCCCTGCTTAAAACATCCAAGGCAGGCAAGCCTTGTTCAGTGATGATAGACATGAGGAAGTGTTTTTCTTTAAAGTACAAATCGTAACAGTCCGTGGAGAGCATAGAAAAGTCAAAATAGCACCCAACCTATACATATTTGGGTTTTTAAAGCAATAGACAAGTATTCCCACCAACAATCTCGTAGAGGGATAAGTTATGCATAAGTTGAGGGTGGAATTTGTTTCATTGGCGTTTGGTAACAGTTTGAGCGCTCATTTCAAAACAGCTGACAAGCTAGCGACGCATCAAGAAGGCATAGGAGTAAATAAATCTACCCTAACATCTTAACAAAGCACAATATTTACTCTTATATTCATATAAAGTGCCTCTAAAATAGTGACACACTTCCGATGGGCAACCCATACACTCTGACGCGTTATCAAAACAAATGAGCATCCCTGAATTAAGATATAGGCCTACCTATTCCCATATATCCGATTTTATGAAGTTAAATATAACAAATCACCGAATACAATATCAACAGAAGAATGTTGCTGGATATTCTCAGACTTTTTTCACACACACACACACACACACACACACACACACACACACACACACAACACACACACACACACACACACACATATATATATATATATATATATATATATATATATATATATATATATATATATTTTGTGTGTGTGTGTGTGTGTGTGTGTTCATGTAATTATTTCCCCTAAACCTTTACATTCACATAGCATCTCACTGCATCCGAAGGATTAAGGAAGACATTTATTAAATGAGCATTAGCAGCTGTTTGAGAGTAAGACCAAATTATATGCAACGTATGTAAACACCAATAACCCTTTTGTGGAGAAATTAACAATAGAAAGTTAATAAAAACATACCTGGTCTTGCAATAAATCCTATTTTGCAGTCAGTGTAGATAAACTGGGCCTTCACTCGAGTCAGTGTGTGTGCAGTCTTAATGTTTTCGCGAGAGAAAGGGCAAGGTTTCCCTGTGTAGATAAAGTGTTTACCACAGGATGTACTAAATCACACACATGCGCAGGCCCAAGAAAACGTACACACACACACACACCACACACACACACACACACACAACACACACACACACACACACACACACACACACACACACACACACACACACACACACACACACACACACATACACCACACATACACACACATACACACACTAACACTAACACACACACTCACACACACACACTAACACTAAAACACAAACGAGAGAAAAGAAAACGAAAGAATGCGAAAAAATAGTAATTTGCTTAACCATTAACTATCCTCTACTTCGTAACATGATCTGGGTATGTTGTGATGGGAAAAACGATCGTTGTAAAATGGAGGGAAATATGACTAAAATAATCGTAAATTTACGTCAACTTCCATTATATCCGAATCACGTAAAGATGCTCATCCGTTCAGTGGTGGCGGGAATCTTAGTTTGTTTTTAATTGTCTCTCTTTAGGAATTTCTCTTTCTCTTTAATTTCTGTCTCTCTTTCTCTCTCTCTCTCTCTCTCTCTCTCTCTCTCTCTCTCTCTCTCTCTCTCTCCTCATCTCTCTCGTCTCTCTCTCTCTCTCTCTCTCTCTCTCTCTCTCTCCTCCCTCCCTCCTCCCCTCCCCTCCTCCCCCTCTCTCCTCTCTTCTCTCATCCTCCGCTCAATCGCTCCTCCTTCTCTCTCCGTGCGTCTCAATGTTCATCGGAGTCCCCAACTCTCTCTCGTCCTCTCTCTCATCTCTCTCTTCTGCCTCCTCATCCTCTCTTGCACTCCCTTCCCCTCCCTCTCCCTCTTCCAGCTTCTCCTCAGTGTCCTCTCTCTGCTCTCGTTCTTCCACTCCCTCGCCAACTTCTACTCTCTCTTCACTCTTCTCCCTCTCCTCTCTCTCTCTCTCTCTTCTCCTCTCCAGTATCTCTCTCAGTCCTTCCTCCTCCTCTCCCTCTCACTCTCGTCTCTTTCAGCTTTCGTTCCTCCCTCCTTCCGTTTTCTCTCTCAGCTCCCATCTCTTCTCTTCTCATCTCTCAATTCTCTCCTCCCCTGCTACTCTCGTCTCACTCTGTCGTCTTCGTCTTTCCTCTTTCCTCTCTTCTCTCTCCTCTCTCCTCGCTCTCTCTCGTTGCCCTTTCTCTCTCTCCTCGCTCCTCTCTCCTCCTCGTCTCTCATCGTCTCTCTCCCCTTCCTCTCTCTCTCCCCTCCTCTCTCTCTTCCCTCCTCACCACTCACTCAAATCACTTCTCGTTCTTTTTCATCTTCGTCTCTCTCTATGCATTTCTCTTTCTCTTGCATTTTTTCTGTCGCAATCTCGTCACTCACTCTCCCTCGCATCATTCCGGCTACTCGTGGAAAGAAAAGAAACAATAGATATGACAGTTTACGTGAAATACAATAAATCTAGTAACAGCTTAACGGAGCTTGCGTGAACGTGAAAATGGCCCCCCCCTTCCTCTCACCATATTCCCGGTCTCCGTCGTCCTATCCTCCACTGCATCCCATCCGCTCTCGCGCCTCCCACCTCATCCTTCTCTCCTTCTTCACCTATTCTCTCTCAGACCATCTTTCCTTTCTCTCTCTCTCTCCCCTCTTCCTCCTCTCTTCCTCTCTCCTCTCCTTTCTCTTCTATCGCTCCTCTCATTCGTCATCCTTCCTCATCTGCCTGCTCATCGTCATCTCTCTCTCTATCGATCTCTCATTCTCTCTCATTCTTTTTCGTCTCACTAGCACCTCCCCCCCACCTTTTTATCTCGTCTATTTCTCGATCTCTCTCTTCTCACACACGCGGGATACGACACGTATCAGCCAGAGTGCGAGAATCGCCGAGCCCGTAACGTTGTTTCGTCTCATCTGTCCTCCCATCCTCCCACCCCTATCTTCACTTCACTCCTCACTGCAACTCTCTCTCCTCTCTCCTCTCTCTCTCTTCTCTCTCTACTCATCTCCTCTCTCTCTCCTCTCTCCTCTCGTCTCTCTCACTCTCTCTCTTCACATCACTGTCTTGCTCCCTGAGGTACCCTCCCTCGCGTTCTCTCTCTCTCGTCTCTCTCGGCGTTCACTCCTCCTCTCTTCTCTCCCATCCTCTCTCTCCTCTCTCTCTTCTCTCGTCGTCTCTCTCCTCCCAGTCTTTCGCGTCCGTCCGCGCGGCTTTGTCCGTGTCCCCCGGCCCCGCGCCCCCTCTCTTCTCTCTCAATCCGGTCCTCTCTTCTCTCTCTCTCTCCCTCTCTGCCTTACTCTCATTCTCCTCTCTCTCTCTCCTCTCTCCTCTCATCTCTCTCTTCTCTCTCTCTCTCTAGCCCTCTCTCTCTCATCCTATCTCCATCATCTATCTCCTGTGCCTTCTCTCATCTCTCAGATGCGGTACTCACCATCTATCTATATCTTTCTAAATCATCAACCAAGAGAATCCCTATAATCAAGATCTTTATTTGTGTTAATAAGCTTCTTCTCTCTCCTAATATATAACTCCAAGGTTTTAAATAAAATTACATTACAACAAGTAATTCTTCTTATTCCAATTATTTTTTTTTGTATGTTTTCTCAATGTATCAGAGATGATGTGTCCAAGCTTCATAATAGTGATTTATTTCTTTCTGTGTCGCTGAGATAATATAATCTTTGGGGTGTTTTCCGGAGGTCCTGCGATGTCGAACCGTGGAGGCGGTGGGTGTTGGACATGGGTGTGTGGAGGGTGTACTTGTTTGCGGGCCAAACATGTGTGGGGTAAATAAATGTGATAGTGGCAACTAGGCATACGAATAATTTTATATATTTGTATATATAATATATATATATATATAAATAGTATTATATACATATCATATACACACGTGTGGTTGTGTATGTTCGTGTGTGGTGTGTATGTTGATGTGTGTGTGTGCCGACGTGTGTGTGTTGCCGTGGTGTGTGTGTGCGTGTGTGTGTGTAGTGTGTGTGTGTGGTGCCGCTGTGTGTGTGCGTGTATCGTGTCTGTGTGTGCGTTGCGTCGTGCGTGTGCGTTGTGCTATGTGTGTACTCATCATCCAGAGAGATAGAGTGCCATTAACAAAAATTACAAGAACAAGTCGGGTTACACACACTGCACACCGCATGCCACCGGCCCACAGGAGCGTCCCCCGCACCCACATAGAAGCCTAATAGTGAGGTCTGAGCCTTTTCATCGGCGGCGCGAACTAGGAATCGTCACCGAGCGGCGAGGGTGTGATAAGGGACCGAATAGCAAATAGGAGCAGGTAAGCAAAGGATTGTTGTTATAAAGGATTGGATTGTGTCTCTATAGATTCTTGTACAGGATTTCAGTATGATCGGGTAGGATTAGAAATAAAGAAGTGATTTTATTAATAAGGATTTTTACAATGATGTATAAGATTGTAGCAGGTAAGCAAAGGATTGTCATAAAGGATTGGATTGTGTCTCTATAGATTCTTGTACAGGATTTCACTATGATTGGTTAGGATTAGAAATAAAAGAAAGTATTTTTTTATCAAGGATTTTTTCAATATATAAGATTGGTGCAGGTAAGCAAAGGGTTATTATAAAGGATTGGATTGTGTCTCTATAGATTCTTGTACAGGATTTCACTATGATTGGGTAGGATTAGAAATAAAGAAGTATTTTTTTATCAAGGATTTTTACAATATATAAGATTGGTGCAGGTAAGCAGAGGATTCCATTGTTATTATAAAGGATTGGATTGTGTCTCCATAGATTCTTGTACAGCATTTCACTATGATTGGGTAGGATCGGAAATAAAGAAATATTTTTATCAAGGATTT
>NW_020869858.1:1339054-1354054 GCF_003789085.1 Penaeus vannamei
GAGAGGAGGAGAAGAGAGGAGGGAGGAGAGGAGAGAGAGAGAGAGAGGAGAGAGAGAGAGAGAGAGAAGAGAGGAGAGAGAGAGAGAGAGAGAGAGAGAGAGAGAGAGAGAGAGAGAGAGAGAAGAGAGAGAGAGAGACAGAGAGAGAGAGAGTGAGGCTCAAGAAATCCCGATGGAGAGGGAGAGGAGGAGGAAGGAGGAGGAGGGAAGGAGGGAAGGAGGGAGAGGAGGAGAGGGAGGGAGGGAGGAGGGAGGAGAGAGGGAGGAGGAGGAGAAGGAGGGAAGGAGGGAAGGAGGGAGGGAGGGAGGGAGGGAAGGAGGGAGGAGGGAAGGAAGGAGGGAGGAAGGAGGGAAGGGAGGGAGGAGGGAGGGAAGAGAGGGAGGAGGAGGGAAGGAGGGAGGGAGGAGGGAAGGACGGAGGGAGGGAGGGAAGGACGGAGGAGGGAGGGAGGAGGGATGGGGAGGGAAGGAGGGAGGGAAGGGAGGGAGGGAAGGAGGGAGGGACGGAGAAGGACGGAGGGAGGAGGGAGGGAGGGAAAGGGAGGGAGGGGAGGGAGGGAGGGAGGAGGGAGGAGGGAGGGGAAGGAGGGAAGGAGGGAGGAAGGAGGAGGGAGGGAGGGAAGGAGGGAGGAAGGAGGGAGGAGGGAGGAGGGAAGGAGGGAAGGAGGGAGGGAGGAGAAGGAGGAGGAGGGAAGGAGGAAGGAGGGAGGGAGGGAGGAAGGGAGGGAGGGAGGGAAGGAGGAGGAGGGAAGGAGAGGAGGGAGGGAGGGAGGAGGAGGAGGAGGAGAGGGGAGGGAGGGAGGGAGGGAAGGAGGGAGGAGGAGGGAGAGAGAGAGAGAGAGAAGAGAGAGAGAGAGAGAGAGAGAGACAGACAGACAGACAGACAGACAGACAGACAGAAAGACAGAGACAGACAGGCAAACAGACAGACAGAAAGAGAGAGAAACAGATTGACAGACAGACAGACAGACAGAAAGAAATCCACCCAAATTTCTCACCTCCCCCTCCACCTTACCTACCCCATTTGCAAACAGGCCTGAGCTCTGGAGCAGCTCGAATCGCCAGGAGAGCTGCAAGGCCTATGCAACACCCTGCTCGGAGTTGGACCTGACCTATCTCAACAGCCAACGTCGCCCCTGAGTCCCCACGGCAGCTCCTGGACTGTCACCCGGGAGTGCAGGTAGGCCTAGGTTTGGAAAAGAAATGTAATGTCATGGACTAGTCACCGGGAGCTCAGGTGGCCTAGGTTGGAAAGAAATTAAATGTTGGACTGACCGGAGTCACTGCCTAAAGGACAAAGAAGTAGCATGGACTGCCTCGGGAGTCACTCAGGGTGCCTAGGTTGGAAAAGAAAATTAATGTCATTACTTTCACCCGGGAGTCACTCAGGTAGGCCTAGGTTGGAAAAGCAATGTCTATGGACTGTCACCCCGGGAGTCATCAGGTAGGCCTAGGTTGGAAAAGAAATTAATGTCATTGGACCCGGGAGGAGTAGGCCTAGGTTGGAAAAGAAATTAATGTCATGGACTGTCACCGGGTAGTCACTCAAAAGAGGAATTGGAAAAAAATTGTCACTCACCGGGAGGTCACTCAGGTAGGCCTTAGGTCCACATGGACTCACCCGCGAGTGTCACTCAGGTAGGCCTAGGTTGGAAAAGAAATTAATGTCATGGACTCACCCGGGAGTCACTCAGGTAGGCCTAGGTTGGAAAAGAAAATTAAGAATAACTCATGAGGACTGTCAACCCGGGAGTCACTCAGGTAGGCCTAGGTTGGGAAAAGAAATTAATGATATAATGTCTGGATTCACCCGGGAGTCACTCAGGTAGGCCTAGGTTGGAAAAGAAATTAATGTCATGGACTGTCACCCGGGAGTCACTCAGGTAGGCCTAGGTTGGAAAAGAAATTAATGTCATGGACTGTCACCCGGGAGTCATCAGGCAGGCCTAGGTTGGAAAGAAATTAATGTCATGGACTGTCACCCGGGAGTCACTCAGGTAGGCCTAGGTTGGAAAAGAAATTAATGTCATGGACTGTCACCCGGGAGTCACTCAGGTAGGCCTAGGGTGGAAAAGAAATTAATGTCATGGACTGCCACCCGGGAGTCACTCAGGTAGGCCTAGGTTCAGGACTGTAGGCCCTAGGGTTGGAAAAGAAATTAATCATGGACTGTCACCCGGGAGTCACTTTAGGTTAGGGGAAAATAAATTAATGTCAATGGGCTGTCACCCGCGAGTCACTCAGGTAGGCCTAGGTTGTCATGGACTGTCAGAGTCACTCAGGTAGGCCTAGGTTGGAAAAAATTAATGTCATGGACTGCCACCCGGGAGTCACTCAGGTAGCCCAAAAAAATTAATGTCATGGACTGTCACCCGGGAGTCACTCAGGTAGGCCTAGGTTGGAAAAGAAATTAATGTCATGGACTGTCACCCGGGAGTCACTCAGGTAGGCCTAGGTTGGAAAAAAATTAATGGACTTGTCACCCGCGAGTCACTCAGTAGGCCTAGAAAAGAAATTAATATCATGGACTCACCGGGAGTCACTCAGGTAGGCCTAGGTTGGAAAAGAAATTAATGTCATGGACTGTCACCCGGGAGTCACTCAGGTAGGCCTAGGTTGGAAAAGAAATTAATATCATGGACTCACCGGGAGTCACTCAGGTAGGCCTAGGTTGGAAAAGAAATTAATGTCATGGACTGTCACCCGGGAGTCACTCAGGTAGGCCTAGGTTGGAAAAGAAATTAATGTCATGGACTCACCCGGGAGTCACTCAGGTAGGCCTAGGTTGGAAAGGAAATTAATGTCATGTATCTAAGAGTATTGTTGTAAACTTGTCACTGGGTTGGAAAAGAAATGAATGAAAAATTAACGCCATCATAAGGTATATTGAGCTATGGATTTCTTGATTTCATTGTTTACCTTTTTAGAGATATGAAGACCGTAAAATCGAGGCAAGGGTGAACGTTTTTATAAGGTATAATGAGCTGTACATGTTTTGATGTCCTACTTTTTGAGATATTTTCGATGATAAAAAAAAAATCGAAGCAAGAATAAACCATTAAATGTTTTCACCATTTATCACAATGTTCCAAATTTGTGCCTATCAACGGCTACTTATGAGCACTATTTTGCCATTCTTTTACTAGTTACAAAAGCAGACGTGATTTTTTTTCTATTTTACAAAACAAATCAACACGAATCAAGGTATATTACAGATATATAATACGGCCGGTTTATTAAAATTATCCGAGGCCCAGTGAATATTCATTATACGGACACGCATATGCACAGAAATGCTTCATGCATATCAACCGGTTAGACAGGTAGATAAATGTATATCCACCATTTAAGTAGACAGATATGCATTTATTTCTGTGTATATGCAAATCCATACATATGAATATTCATTAGGTCGGCCCTCGCACAATTCTAACAAACCAGCAGATAAACTTGGAATTGTTATTATCATTGTTGTTATTATATCTCCCGTTGCAGGTGTCATTGAATTATCTTGGAGTGTATTTTGAGAAAAAAAAAATTGTCCCTAATCATGAACCTTGTACTAACTGACCAGCTTCTATTATATTTGTATTCTTGTTATCTTTTCTATCTCATTTTCTAAGTTTTTGCTTTCTTCACATTCTTTTCGCATGCGTATTTTCCGTTCTTCCAGCCCTTCCATTTATCACACTTCCTCCTTCCTCCTCCTCCCCCCCCCTTCTTCCTCCTTCCTCCCTCCACTCTTCCTCCTTCCTCCCTCTTCCCCCCTTTCTCCTCCCTCCTTTTTCCTTCTCCTCCCTCCCTCCTCCCTCCTCCCTCCTCCAAACCACCCACCCCTTCCATCCCGTACTCCCTCCCACGTCAAAGGGAGGGCATAAGAGCGGAAATTATTAATAATACGTCCTCTCCCCCTCTCCTCCCTCTTCCCCCTCTCCTCCCTCTTCCCCCTCTCCTCCCTCTCCTCCCTCTTCCCCCTCTCCCCCCTCCCTCTCTTCCCCCTCTCCTCCCTCTCCCCCCTCTCCCCCAGGATCCGGCACGGCGACCCCTACCATATCCTCGCTGGACGTGAGAGGTCTGTGGCACGGGCAGGTCGTGACTCGAGGCCGAAGAGAACCCAGGTTGAAGTGAGTGTCATAAATCCAATCAGGGAAGGTGAAGTGACTTGCGTATATGCATGAGAGAAGTTGATGTGAAATACGTAAATCCATATAAATTGAAGAGACTTACGGATATCCTTTAGAAAAGCTGATGTGAAATACGTAAATCCATATAAGTTGAAGTGACGTATATGCATTAGAGAAGTTGATGTGAAATCCGTAAATCCAATAGGGCAGCTGAAGTGACTTACGTATATGCATTAGAGAAGTTGTGAAATACGTAAATCCAAAGAAGTTGAAGTGACTTACGTATATGCATTCGAGTTGATGTGAAATCCGTAATTCAAAAGAAGTTGAAGTGAATTATGTAAATCAATTTCCTCAAGTCCCCTTAGAGAAAGAGTTGAAATGAGTTAGATATATCGAAAAAGAGGAGTTGGATTTATCACATAGATCCATAGGGATGTAATGAGATATATAAAGTTGAAATAGGAGTTGAAGTGTGTTGCACAAATCCAATTGGGAAATTATAGTCATATGGTTAAAAAGATTAAATGAGTTACATAATCCGAACGAGTGGCTGAATTAATTTGTATAATAGCCAGAAGGGAGATGAATGGAAAAACATACAAGAAAAAGACGGTTGAAGAATAATTAAACAACCAGAATGTATTGAAATAAGAAGGGGAATTATAAAGAATCCAAAAAATTTCCTGCCATCATAACACATATATATTGATTTCACTTACCTAGAAAAAGATAGAGACGAAAAATATATAAGTAAAAATAGCTTTTATGAGACAGATACACATATAAGAGTCCCTATAAAGGTCTCACCATGAAAAATGCCAAAGACAGTTATCAAAATGTTAGTTGTGCTTATTTGAAAATATGATACCATTAGTTGATATACTTTATTTGTGACCATTTCTTGTTATTACTCTCCACCACGTGCATACTACAACTTTTAACTAGATCAGTGGTCATGTTATCCTGTATAGGTAATATGGAAATGAAAAATAAAAGTATCAAACACACATACGCAAAAAAATAAACTACAATAACAACATCAACAAAAACAAAATCATCAGTAGCAAAAACATCAACATCAGCAACAACAAAAACAACAAAAACATCAACAATATAAACAAAAACAGCAACAACATCAACAAAACCATCAACAAAAACAACAACAACAACGGCTAAATTGCTTTTCCAGATTGTCGGAAAAGGAGAAGTGTCAGCTGTGGCAGAGGGAGTTGGAGATCGTGATGGCCAACAGGAGGAAGAAGGAGAGGCTGTGGCACCAGGAACTTCACAAGTACCAGGTCAGAATCATAGTTATCTTCTTCCTATTGTTAGTTTGTCTTCTTCCTATTGTTAGTTTGTCTTCTTCCTATTGTTAGTTTGTCTTCTTCCTATTGTTAGTTTGTCTTCTTCCTATTGTTAGTTTGTCTTCTTCCTATTGTTAGTTTGTCTTCTTCCTATTGTTAGTTTGTCTTCCTAGTTAGTTTGTCTTCCTATTGTTAGTTTGTCTTCTTCCTATTGTTAGTTTGTCTTCTTCCTATTGTTAGTCTGTCTTCCTCCTATTGTTAGTCTGTCTTCCTCCTATTGTTAGTTTGTCTTCCTCCTATTGTTAGTTTGTCTTCCTCCTATTGTTAGTCTGTCTTCCTCCTATTGTTAGTCTGTCTTCTTCCTTATGTTAGTCTGTCTTCTTCCTAGTGTTATCTGTCTTTCCTATTGTTAGTACTGTCAGTCAGTTGATTACCAGCTCATCAGGTTGCTTGTCTGTCAGTCGGTTGATTGTCAACCCTTTAGACTGTCTGCCTGTCAGCGTATCAGCCTATTTTCTCTGTCAACCTGTCAGTCAACGTCTTTGCTTGCCTGTTCTGCTCTGTCTATTGTTGTTGCTGTTCTGGACGTGACAGAAGAAATATTTAATACTAATATGAATTATTATTTGCATGATCATCATAACTGGTACGGAATTTCACCTGAAAAAAACAAACAAACTTTTAATCTAGTCAGTAAAACCCACAAGCTACTTAACCTTCTCCCTTTTCCTTTATCACTCGCCCTCCCTCTCACATTCCCTCTCCCACTTTCTCTCGCATTCCTACCCCCTCTCCCTATTCCTTTCTCACTCACTTACCCTCTCATATTCCCTCTCACATTCCCTCTGCCACTTTCACTCCCATTCCTACTCCCTCTCCCACTTTCGCTCCCATTCCTACCCCCTCTCCCCCTCCCACTCCACATTCCCTCTCCCACTCCCACCAGGTCGCCTTTTTGGAAGCGGAAGCCCGTCGTTCGGATCTCTACAAGTCCCTCCGAGAGCTTAATAAGCTGGCATGCGGACAGGACTCCAGCGCAGGCAGTGGCCACCGGATAAGGATAACGTTTGACAGTCTACAAAGGTCGGTTATTCGTTTTTGAGGCTCTATAGAAAAGCTTGAGGTCTTACATGGAAATATATGTTTTATATTTAACTTTGCGATATTCTATAGGGAAGCTGAGATCTTACATGCAAATATGTGTTTTATATTTAAGTTTGTGATATTCTATAGGGAAGCTTGAGATCTTACATGCAAATGTGTGTTTCATATGTAAGTTTGTCGTTCTGATTAGATTTCTTAGTTTTATTGGAATAAGGATCATGAGAATGTTATTAGTTTTATCACGCTTGGAAAGTGCATTTGGTCAAATATTATCCATTTGATTTATACAAATGCTGTGTGTATATGTCAGTCACACTAATTCAGTCCATTATTTCCCCGAAGTAAAGTAAATCGTTCCAAAATAACATTTAAAAAAATATCCCACTTTTCCGCTTACATCAGAATTCTCTCTCTCTTTCCTTTCCACCCATTCTTCCTTGCGTATATTTCATCCACCGCTTTGTCCTCTCTCAACCAGATTCATGGAGGAACAGGTGCGAACCAGGCTGAAGCAGGTGTCACAGGTGTCCGTACAGGTGGCGCTGCTGAAGGGCGACCTGACCAAACTCAAGTCACGACTCGAGAAGAGGGAGGAGGACTTTCTCGACGCCAACGCTGAAGGGAACGCTACTTCTCAGGTTAGTGAGGGAGGGAGTGAGGGAGAGGGGGGAGAGAGGGAGGGAGGGGAGGGAGAATGGGAGAAGGGGAGAGAGAAGGAGAGGGATAGGAGAAGAGGAGAGGAGTGAGGGTGGGAGTGGGGAGAGGAGAGAGTTAGAAGGGAGAGAGGGAGTGAGAGTGGGGTGGGAGTGGGGAAGAGGGAGAGAGTTAGAAGGGAGAGAGAGGAGAAGGGGAGGGATAGGAGAGAGAGGGAGAGTGAGAAGGGGAGGGAGAAGAGGAGAAGGGGAAAGAGAGAGGGAGAGGGAGAAAGGGAGGGGATAGGAGAGAGAGAGAGAAGGGAGGGATAGGAGAGAGAGAGGGAGGAGAAAGAGAAGGGGAGGGAGAAGAGGAGAATGGGAGAGAGAGGGATAAGGGGATGGGATGGGATAGGGAATGGGAGTTGGAGAGGGAGAGAGAGAAAGTGGAAGACAGAAGACGAGGCGAAGGGATGAAAAGGGATAGACAAAGATAGAAGTGAGGAAAAGAGGAAAGGAAAGATCATGTGACGAGGGAGGGCATGGGACAGGCAAAGATAGAAGAAAAGATGACGAGAAAAGGTAAGGAGGAAAGGAAGGGAGAATAGGAATGGAATAGGATGGATGGAGGTAATAGAAAGGAAAAGAAAAAAGAAAAAATAGAGAAATTAGGAAGAAACAAAGGGAAGGAAAAACGGAATGGATAAATAAGAGAAATGAGAAGGACTGAAACGAAAGGTGAAGAGAGGAAGAAGAGGAGAGAAGGTAAAAGGAGAGGAAAAATGGGAGGAAATGAAAGGAAAAAGGAGGAAGAATGGGGAAGGAAATTGTAGGAGAGACGTAGGGAGATAGGGGAGGAAAAATCAGGGATAGGAAAGGAAGAGAGGAATATTCGAAAGGATAGAGGAGGAGAGGAAAGGGAAGTAAGGGAAAGAAGAGAAATGGATGAAAAAAGGAAGTGGGAAGATTGAGAAGGAAGAAAATGGAAGACGAGAAAAAGGGAAAGGAAATAACAAGGGGAAGGAGGAGAAAAATAAAATGGAAAAAGGCAAATAAATGAGAGAACATAACAAAGAGGTTGAAAGAAAGGGAGAGGAGACGAGGGAAAATGGAAAGGAATAAAAGGAGAAAATTGAGAAGGAAAAAGGAAGGAAAGAAGAAAAAGAGGGGAGAAATAAGAGGGGAATATTGATAAAGTAAGGGAGGAAAGCGAAAAAATAAGGAATGACGGTCGACAGACAGGGAAGAAATTATAAAAAAATCAAAATAGGTGGAGAGAAAGAGAGAGAGAAGGTAATGAGGAATAAACAAATAGAAATTCATGAAGTTGCAAATAAAAACGTGACCGAAAAAGACAAGGTAACAGTACCCACCAGTCTTCAAACCTTATTCTATTTTTTTCAATTTTCACCCTTCAGTCAAGTTATCCTTTGTCCACAGTGAAAACTATCGGTCAACACTGACCTCTCATGATTTACTCCCAGGTTAACTATCTCAAGAAACATCTGGAACATGAAGAGGTGAAGACCCGAGTTGAAGACAATGGCAAGGTCCTCGCTTCACTCAGACAGAAGCTAGGTATGGTAAGAAAGTTATAATTTTGATCAATCTTGTATATATTTTCAATAAAGTTTTTTTTTCAGTTTTAATTTTCACGGCTGTTACAATTGTTATGGTAAATGCATGGGTCTAAGTTTATGTACGAAGGCGATCAATATCAATGAACTTTTTTTCCCTTTGACACTTTAAAAATGAAAAAAAAAAAACTGGGCCTTAAACCCTATATACATGAATGGTCCTCAATGATTCTCAACAGACAGCAACCGACGCAAACTAAACCGCCTGGAGGAAGAGCAACAGCATAAAGGGACTCGTCTGGAGGAGCTGAAGAGCCAAGCGGTCATGCTCGAGGAGGACCTCACTCGCCTCTCGTCCAGCAACTCGAGGATCACCTCCCACGTCAACCAGCAAAACGCCACGACGCGCAGGAGACTTCAGGCTCTCAAGGACAATAGCAAGAAACCGGTTAAGTAGTTTATATTTTTCATGGCAGGAAAAGTAAAAGTAAATAATAATGAAAAGAAAGTATATGTGCTAGACATCAAAAGGTCATATAGCACTATGTATTGTAGTGCGTTTTTTTTTTTATTTTTTTTAAGTTTTTTCTTAGAACTAAAAAGGTCTATGTCAACGGTCATATATAGTAGGAAAAAGTTTAAACTAACGGATTAAGAGTATTGTAGTGCATCGACATGTAGGAACATTGTTTTCTTGTTTCAACAAAAAAAGATTATATTCACAAAAGCATAGAGTTGAGCAATCTTATCTCACCAACGAACTGCCTTCTGTCGGTTCTCTTTCCCGTATTTTTCACGCACCTTACTAGACCGTAAATTCTTCAAACCAACATTTATAAACATATATTTTAAGTGGAAAATTCTGTTTCTTCCGAGATGTGTCAACTAACTTCAATAATTTACCAACAGATGATCACTGTGGAGGAGTACCTCAAGTTGAACAGCAAAGTTCAAATGCTTGAAAAAGAAGTCAAGAGATGGAGTAAAAAGGCAGATACTTTACGCTGTTAACGATTGTAGTCAAGAATTCACTTCCATTTGTAAGTTAGGAAGGAATAGTTTCAGAATGGGGAAAATGCCTGGGAAATGCTTACGTATGTGTGAACAAATGTTTTGGAACTTTCTTACTATTAAATAATGTCATAAGATTTTTCTACATCATGATTTACTTCATTCAAACATAATAAACCCAACAAAGATTAAGTAAATAAAAAAAAATAAAAATGATATTTACCTGTAACTTTTAACGCCAATTTTGTGTAAGTAGACCTACAAAATACTTCACTGAAATAGTGAAACTTTATTTTACCACGGATAAATAAACCCACATTTCTCAATTTGTTTAAAAATTTATTACACCTAAGGTTCGTCAATACATGAAGTGTAAATGCATTATCTTCATCTTTGGCTAATATCCACACTTTACACTTATGCAATACACAAGCACATGACTACCATATGGTACTTTACAGATCTACCTTATAACTCATGTTAATTGTAACAGTTTTGTACTGTAATAACATCACATAAAAATATAGTAAATGGCAAAATGTAAAGCTATCACAGTCCTCTATACAATAAAAGAATAAAACTCGAAATTTGAGTTTCCTATACAGCGAAGTTTCATTTACTGATCTTCCGTCTGTTTGTCACTGGAGGAACTTTCAGCGCCCGCTTCAGATTCCGCTTGTCCCGTGAGTTCCTGAAGTACGGATGGAAAGGAGGCGTGAAACAGAGGAACATGGAAAATCAGAAAATAGCAATATATGAAAATTTAAAAAGTCGTATAGCATCTCACAATCCTGATGTGGTTCTTTTGAAGGGCAAAGAATTCTACCAAAAAATAAAATAAGTAAATAAATAAAAATAATAAATAAATAAAAAACACCCGATGCCTACCTGTACCATTTCCGCCAGGCCCTTGGCCTCTTCCACCATCTCTTCGAGCAGCTTATTCTCTTCTTTTAAGACCGTGACTTCCTTCTTTAACGAAGTGTTCTCTTCGTGAAGTTTGTGGTTCTCCTCGAGCGTCTCCTCCAGGGCCTCCCGCCGCTTCTCCGCCAGGCCTTCCCAATACTCGGGAGGCGGCGTGTCTGCAAGGGAACGGAAGGAAGAAACCTAAGTGAAAATCGCTCTGGGCGCCGCAACAGCAGGGTCATGCCGCGCTGAATTTATTAAGATGTAATATTAATAAGTAATAATAAATTTTAAAAAAGTAATATTAATATATAATTTAAAGTGTTGACAATAATAAATGGAGAGAACAGAAATTAATAACTGCTTGTTAATGTAATAAAATATTCCAACCTGGGAACGGAAAATTCGCATATTATATATATCGAGGTGGTGGGCAGCTCATCACCACCCTATATCAAATGGACCGTTGCAAATTCCCCAACACAGCAAGAGATTAAAAAACTAAAAGCATATAGAAAACAATCCCTTCAAGTCCAAAACCCGGAAAAGACCCCGAAACTGACCACACGTGAGCATATCGAGTGTACTGCATTTCGTGCTGGCGTCCGTCTTCGAGGCGGCACTGGGTTCCGAGGAAGACCTGGATGCGACTGGCGTTCTGGGCGTGATGATGGCCACCGGAGCGCTGTCGTCGGTCTGCACGGCGATGGACGCGAAGGTCTTCTGCTTCTTGGCGGGCTGCACGGGGTCCTCGAAGATGCCGTCGGCCCGCTTCGGCTTCATCTGGCAGCTGTTCTCGTCACTGGAACGCAAGAGCGGACGGTCAACACTTTCTCATTGGATATTATTTGAGGGTGGAATTTTATATCCGCTACGAATATGTATATATAACTATATATAATAAAACTTTTACAGCTGTATATGCCCACGGGCCGAGTTCACATGAATTCCTTCTACTATACGTGCACCTATGGAAGAAAAAGAATCACAGGTGGACGCAAACCAGGCGATACGACGACTTACTTTTTTCTCTTCTTCCCTCTGCTTGGTGAATGGACTCGCAAGCTGCCATTGGAAGAGAGCAAAAGGCGCGACTGCTTCTGTGCCTTGGGCTGAATAACTCCCAGCGTCCTGCGCTCGTCGCTCGCAACCTAAGGACACGAAGCCAGAGTTCAAATGTAAATGCAGTTGAAAAGGAAGAGAATCTTTTGCATGTAACAGACTTTGTTTACGTTCTTCATGTGCATGCACGTTTTTTTCGGTACATGTAAAATTCCAAGTATTTATCCAAATTAAAAGCACTTTTACAAATTGTGACGGAATTTACGTTTTTTTGTTCAAACCAGAAACTGCAAAATGCTGCGTATGCCAAATTCTAAAACTCTGGATGGAGCACACTTTTTATTACAATCATATGCTATTCATATATATTTTTTCTAATCAACTTTCGAAGGAAATGCCCTTGACGAAGGGGCCTTTAAATGGTCGTTCTGTCCATTGTGTTTACCTCGCCCGTCGTCCATTAGAAATGTAGCGACTCTACTAAAACAACAAATAACATTATCCAGAGAAGGGAAGCTCCAAATAAGGTTCCAACAATAAACGTTTTCCACTAAAATCCCTGCACATTTAGCTAATCTGTGTACCACGAGCATATTTTCTAAGTTGGATGCACATTAAATATAATAAAAATCATTGATAATACAAAGCAGAAATATCTTGAATACAAAAATTAATAACGCGCCAAGAGAACAAAGCAAAGTCCTAACGACCATCAATGCATTTCTTCTATAAATTCAATCTATTAATCTAAAGTTCAAAACTTAAACATCCTTATCGTGGAAATTACCAAATCCGTTATGCACGGGATACGATAAACCAAAAAATAAAGGTTTTAGAAAACCAGGAAGTTGGATTTTCTAAATGAACCAAATATATACATCTTTGGAAAACCATGAATATCAATCTTATTTCTGATTGAATATAAAAAATCTAGTAATCTCAGAACTCGCAGGAGAACCTGGACTTTAAAGAAAGACAGAAAATCCAACAAAACAATCCTTTTAAAAATCTGTCTTCCGTTTAAAGGGAAATCGTAAACACGACGCAGCCACAACACAAAACAACCTTATTTCCACCTCTTCCTCCCATCTAAACTCTAATATATACACATCCCCACACTAACCTTTTTCTTGGGGACATTTTCCTGGAGTCCAAACGTGAGACTTCGCTGAGCAAGAGACATTTTGAAGAGAAAAAAGCGAGAGAAAAGGTTGTTGTTGACTGGATCTGATTCAATGGCTCGGCGGGAAGTCAACACGTGGACGGAGCCGATGGTTCATTTCTGTTCTTTTGGTTTATTTTCTGAATTAATTCCCAGTTCACTGATGAGTTGTTCTTTATTACCATTGTGTATAAATTGTTATAATTATTCTAATAAGATTGAGGTTGATGGGTATTTACGTGTGAATAGAAAAAATCATCTGTATTTCTATCATATAAGCAATGAACGGAAAGAATATATAATTTATCGAATACGACCATTTTTCTTCATCTGAAAAAATACAAAATGCTGAAAAGATACCCTCACATACAAAGACTGCCTTCAATGTCGACATTTCAGGATGAAAACAATCAGCTGAAGAAGGAAATTGTGTCATGTCATATTGCTCCCTTATTTAACGCCTTCAGGTACGCTTATTTCTACCTTATTTATTCGCCTTTCCCTGTCTGACGCGGTAGATAGTCGTCTGGTGTCGGGGCGTGTCCGACTTTGGGAAATTTAAAGTCGCAAGAACGAGAAATAAAATAGAGAAATATGGACTTCTTATTTTTTGGGACTCATGATCGCATTATTATGTTTATAATTATGTCAGAAAATTTTGGTGGCGGAATTAATAGTCAGAATGATATAATTTATAGTAATACGTGGTAGAAACAGTCATTTTTCATTACTGATGCTGTAAAATGAGTATATGAAGATGCACGAATCAGAGCTGCAGTTACATCATATCATAATTCGTGAAAATGTAAATTTTATTGCCTTTTTTACCAATTAGTCTTCTCAGACTTAAATGGGAAGCCAAACAATTGAAATGACTTTAATTCATTCATGTTTAGGCATTAAGATCCTAGGGAAAGAGAGAACATGGGAGTAAAGTGAAATCAAGACCATAAAAGGTATTTAATTGTTAAAAAGGTAGTTTTTGGAAGTCGCAGAATTGCTAAGGACAAGCTAGAAGGTAGAAAATCTTTGCAGAGAGACTTATATGTTACAAAAATACAGAGCATCACGAAAGGTGAATGTTACGTTCATTGCTGATAGGTGAATGTTATATTCATTGCTGATCCAAAACCCATTCCTTCCAGTTTACATTCCAAGCTAAACAAGGTCCTGTTTTATGTGTCCAAGATACTGGATTAGGGAGAAGCATATAGATATAAGGAAAACGGACCATTGCAAGGAAATTATTGTATCGGATCAGACTTGTTTTATGCTACTATGCAAGTAGGGCGCAATATTTGAAATGTTTTTTTGTTATTAATACTAAAGACTGTTTAAGTCCCAAGGGACAAAATAGTTATTTTTTAATCAAGTATCTTGGTTACCTTGGGTGAAAGGTAGATAGCAAAAGTAATTTTACAAAGAATTGTAAATTATTTTACTCAAGATTGTATGGGGAGGGTGGAACAAGGTCTATATAACCATGGGTCTTACCTCCTCATGACAAATATATGACACTTCTTCGCATTCCTTTCTGCCAGTCACAGTGTCAAGCCAAGGAGGTTAGGCTAGAATATGTCATCTGTCAAATCTGATCTATAGTTGCTGTAACTTCTGCTCCCAGTTTCAAAACCCCAATATAGACCAACAATTTTTAGTGTGCATTGATATGTGTTGGTAGCATCATGTTTGAAGGAGACTGCTACAATTTCAATAACAATAATGATGATAATGATAATATTATTGATATTGATAATATTGATGACCATAGTATTAATAGCATTGATAATAATGATATGATGATGATCATAGTATTGATAACATTGATAACAATGATTTTCATGATATTGATAGTGACTATCTTGATCATAATAATGAGAAGGATTATAATGATGATGATATTGACAATATTGATATTGATAATAGTATTGATAATAATGATAATAATAAAAATGATATTATACTATTGATGGTAATGATTGTATTGATTGTAGTGATAAGGGTAGGGATAATGATAATGATAAAAATGATGATAACAATAGCAATAACAACTTCAATAATAACAACAATACAATGATGATAATAATGAAGATGAAGATATATTTATTATTATGA
>NW_020869858.1:1359054-1376554 GCF_003789085.1 Penaeus vannamei
TGTCAGTATCTTGGCTTTATTCTTTGCTCACATGATATACAAGCTGTTGCTACTTTTGGAGTTGTAAACAAAACCATAGTATTGTTTATAGTGTTATTTTAATGATAGTTTTTTTTTATTGTTGTTACTGTTGTTATTATCATCATTATTATTGTTATTCTTTATTTGATATGTATTATTTATTATTCATTATTGATAGGGAGAGTAACAAGTTTTATTAAATTATATATGCATTCTTTATTAGAGTATGCATTGCACCATGTTTATAGTATAGTGGTACTATGACCTGACTATCATAAAATACAATATCCTCATAGCAAAGTCACCACTGCTGCTATCACTATGAGCGAGTTAAATGTAGTGATGAAAATGGGTGCCTGTTTCATAATACTTAACCCACAGTTGACAAGTACATACACTTTCCACTTTAGTTGTGTTTTGTCCAAATAATTTACCCATAGCTACCTTCATATATGCTTAGTCAATTCCTTTAAGTTAATTGCTAGGTCTTTCTGATCATGCCCCATTCCTTTAGTTTTTAGGAACAAAGTTTTACTTTTTAGTTCTTAATTAGCATTATTGATTTTATTGTTTTTGTTAATGGCATTTTTATAACTTTAGTAGTAATCTCATATCAGTAATAAAAAAAAATAATCTTTACAAAAAACCCAAGGAATAGGGTAAACAGGTCAGATCATGTAGGCCTTCTAGCTAACCGCTTGGTTATTTAATGGTTGATAATAAAGCTCGCAGATATTGTTCCTGAATTCTGTGGGTCTTGTTTACAGTCATATCATTGTGCAATATGCCATTCCATCTCTTTTTCCTGTTAGGCACAACAGATACTAATAGATGTGATGTATTGATATACATTTGTGAAGAAAAAACTTCTGCCTACCATAAAGCTGTAAAAACTTGGTAATATTGTTCTTGTCTTCCATTGTATATCTTAGTGGCATTAATGTCAGATGAAAAAGTACTTGCCATATCCTTATCATTCATGATTTAGAATTTGTATTCACATCTTTTGGGATCTAAAATGTGATTCTAAGTAGGGAGAATACGCACCAACAAATCATATGGATACAACTAGGTTTATTATTATTTACTCTGAAAGTACAGGAAAAATAGATTCATAAATAGATATCCCAAGCATTTGAATTTATAGTGCGAATATTGGGACTGTACATGTGTCAGGCAAGTCACTGCAAATATTAGCCACTAGCCAGCAAGGGGCTTTAAAAGTGTGATATGTATAGTGTAACATAGTATATGTATGTGATATATATATATATTCTTTCTAACCACAGGGCAGTCTGCCATGCCACATGCATCTCCATTAAGACTCCTGCAAATACTAATGTCCCCTGACAGTTGGAAGACAAAGCTATCAGAAAGCAACAAGCAGATCTTCCTACTATCACTTTATTCATATCTAATTAGTAAAGGTAAATGGCTAGGGAACTTGTGTTTGTTTGGTAATGTGTAAAAAGTTAAGTATATTGATTATTCATAACTTGAATTTTTAAAAGTCATGAATGTTTAGATGTGTATTGATTATATTTCTTCTTTGTATTGTAAACTCTATCTCATATTTGCATATTTTTTTCAGATTATTATAACCAAGTGGTACACTTGATGGTGACCCGTGTCCCTGATATTTATGAGCCCTCGCCCGTAGCCCCCACAGCACTTGCAGATGCTCTCCTGCAGCTGCTTTTGTCTCCAGTGTCCTTTGCTTTATCACTAGATGAATCAACATTATTGTAAGTGTGATTAGATTTCTGTTTTTATTTAAGTTGATGTATAATTATTATAAGATGAATCAACATTATTGTAAGTCTGATACAGTTTTTGTTTTTATTATATTTAGGTTAATATATAATTGTTGTAAATTTCATGTTTTTAGTGGATCATCTTTCAAAATGTAAAGCTTGATCAGTATATTATCTCTTGTGTGGATTTGATTTTGGCTAATATTTGTGAATTGATATTGTACATAAATAAGCACTTAAATCATTAGTGATTAGTAACAGAAAGGTGGTGAATTTCAATTATTTAGGGGGGAAAATGCTGTGAGAAGTTGCTTTATTTAGAAATTAAAAGATGCATGACTATTGTTCAAATATTTGACCAAGTGAAGAATTGCAGACCCAGTTATATACATCCGCATCATTCCAATGTGATATTTCAGGTCTTCTGTGATAGACGAACTGTGCCAGGAAATCTTTGGCAAGGCTTCCCACACCCAGATTTCTAACTATGTCATTCCTTGCCTGGCCTCGAGAGAGAACTTTAAACTGCCCGTAGACAAGATTGTAGCTGTCTTGGGCAGTCGATCATCCAAGTTCTTGAAGGCTTGTCCAGCTCCACCATTGCTCTATTCTCTGCTCATGCTTGTTCGATCGAATGCTGGTAGGTTGGTCGATTTTGTTTGAGGGGAAGGAGAAATATTTTTTGTTTTTCAGATTATGTAGAGTTGAGGGAGGGAAGTTAAAAGAATTTCCTTACAGTTAATAGCCCAAAGATTAATGATTATATATTTTGTAACAGAAACCAACTCAAAAACCAGTAAGAGTAAAAGCAAACCCACTTCTTCCAGATTTCTCGGATTCACATGCTCTGTGCGATTATCTTCAAGCAATAAGTGATTTATTAGGGGGAACAACCACCTATCTCCTTAGTGAAGTGAATGATGTCGACTCTGACTCAGACGATGATGACACAATGGATTCAACAGAAGCCATAGATCCAATATTGCGCAAGGTAAGAGGAAACTTTGAGTGAAGTGTTGGGATCATGCATACATGTATTCTCACTTTACTAAGGCATTTTTGTTTGTGTACAAAGTAGATGTGTGTAGCTTAAGGGACTTGTAAATAATATCTGATTTTTTTTTGTGGCTCAAGCTTGCAGAGGAGTGTGTTACCATAGTCAACAGCACAGAACATGTTGGATGGCTATTGAGTCATGTGGAACGACAAGTCTCTCCAGAAGTGCTGCTCCATTTCTCAAGGTTAACTCATCATCTTTTGACAGCACCATCGCTGCAGCTCCACCAGTGCAGGTCAGAGGCCTTATTGCTTATGCTCTTTCTTTCTTTCTTCCCTCCTTTGTTTGTTGTTTCTTTTTTCTTTCATTTTTAGGATTCAACATGTATAGGAGTAGGGTAAAAAGGGGAGTTCAGTAACAGACTCCTTGATGACTTAAGTACTTGTGGAAATTTATAAACTAAAATCACAGTGGCCATGGAGTGTATGATTTTCCTCCTAGCCTCAATCCCCTTGTAAAGTGTAGGAAGGCCTAAATGATGGTGTGAATATAGAAATTATTTTCCTAAGGAGATGATCCTTTACGCTTAGTGTCTGTCTAGGACATATTATAATTTATATGTCAGAAAATCAAAGAAAACACACTACATCATAGACTTTTATTCTGATATTCTGGTTCTCAACACCACCCTGGAGGTTTTCATTCCACAAATTCCTGCAGGTTGTTGTATAGTGTGGTCGCCCGGCGTCAACTCCTGAGGTCCATGTGGGTGGTTCTCTCTGGCCTTCAGCAGGGAGCACCCCTGCCTGGAAATGCAAACACTACCACATGGACGTTTGGTAAGAGAATATTTTCATTGTCAATATCACATCAGCCATTGTTATTTATTTATATATTATTTGATTATCATTTACTTTTCTGTTATAAATTGATGGAATTATTGTATTTTTACTTAATGGAATGACAAGGATTAAAAATGCACAGGGGCCTAGATATAGAAATGATGTTGCCTTTCACAGAGTAGCTTACAATTACTCTGTAAATATGTATATTATATATCTGCATAAAATTTATATAATTTGATTGCCATCATTGGTTAGAATCTTCATATCTAGCAGTGCATTTGCATTCATCTATTCTACAGGTGTTCGAGGAGCACCTTTGTTGCAAGTGCTGGCACGAGGTACCCCTTTAGCTTCACATGAGCGTGACACCCTCATCCCACTGCTTTCCACATTCTGTGCTACCCTGACTGCTGTTCTCTCCACTCTCCATGATTCCGAGTTCCTTGGCGACCAAGGTATTTACTTTTGTCATATGTGAAATGTTTATCAGTACTATCCCACAGCTGAAGTCATGACATGGACTTGTAGGTATAGATATTTAACATCTTGATTTTAGTAGTATCAACAATGTATTAAATGTATATTTTCTTCCGTAATACCAGATGAGACGGGTGAGCAGCGATTTCCTAAAACAACAGATAACCACTTCCCCTTCACTGTGGAGGAGCTTATCAAGATGTCAGCAAGCCTCAGGGATGTGTGTGTTGGGCTCGTGGAACTTGCCCATCCAGACGTGAGAATGTCCGCCTTGACAGACACGTCGTATAAAACCATGTGGGCACATTGCTTTAAGGTTTGTTGAGTTATTCCATTGCTTGGTACAAGGCAGTCTTCTCATGTGATTAGTCATTTGGCTTTCAGATAAAATTATTTTATTTTCAAGTAGTCTCACAGAATAGATCAAGAGCAGGTTATAATGAAGAGAAATTATTCTCCAGATTTTATGAAATGTTCTGTTAGATCATTCAAATATGAGAAAGGATTTTTTTTTTTTTTTTTTTAGTATTTGTGGTACTAACTTCAAAATGATTAGTTTTAGAAATCATATTTTGAAAGTAGAGTCAACATCAAAATACAGATGCAAGGATGTGATGTAAAGCTAGTTTCACAGTAAGTAATAGCAGTTACTAAGGAGGAATTTAAGTTTTAAAATGCATTACTTGAATTGACATTGTTTCATCAGGTGTGTGTAGGAGTGGTCCGTCAAATACACTTAAGAGATACCAGACGTATGTTCTGTCCGAAAGGACATTGGCTGAGCACCCGTGTGTCACTGCCTCTTGGGAACTGCCAGACAGTGTCCTTTGTACCACGTACGAGTCGAAGACAAAGGAGATTGTTCATGCCCCAGAGATGGCTCACTAGAGATGAATTAGGTGAGTATTTGGATGTTCACTCAGTATAAATTATGATAATATTGGACAGTATCATTTTTGTTCATTTCTAGAAGTATTGCAAACATTCCCCCTTCATTGTTCTCATTAGTATCATTACCATTATCCTGACAGAGACTGAGGGCCCACCGCTGTCAATAACAGAGCAGCGCCGGGCAACCATCCTCCAAGAACTTCCATTTGTGATCCCCTTTGAGTCTCGAACACAGGTCTTCAGCAACCTAGTAGCTGACAATAGGAGCAGGAGCCAAATGAGGGCAGACTTCAATGAAGGGCCTATGATTAATGTGACCATTAGAAGAACACATATCTATGAAGATGCCTTTGAAAAGTTATCACCAAGCAATGGTAAACATCTTCAGTTTATATATACATATGTTTTCTATATGTGTTCTGCATATTTGAAAGATAATGATATTCTTTTCATCTTAGAAAATTAATTTTTATCTTAAGTAATTTTTGTTTTAATTATTAAAGAATACAAAAAAAAAAAAAAGTTTATTTTCATTATACACTATAGTGCCCTTTCTTCAGAACCAGATTTGCACCTACGAATGAGAGTCCGTCTCATGAATGCTGTTGGTTTGGACGAGGTGGGCATTGATGGTGGTGGCATTTTTCGAGAATTTTTGTCGGAACTCTTGAAGACCGCCTTTGACCCAACTCGAGGATTTTTCCTTTTAACGCGAGAAAATACTCTCTACCCAAATCCAGGATCACATCTCATAGCGGAAGATTATCAGACTCATTATTACTTCATTGGTAGGATGTTAGGAAAGGTGAGCGACAGTTGCCCGCTGTTTATGATGAGTAATAGCATTATGTAGCTTTTTGCTTCCTATAATATGTTTAAGATAACATTTTAAGTATATATTAAACCTAATAGTACTAGAATTTCAGCATAGTTGTTGTATTGTATTTAGTATTTTAATCTCTGTAGCCATTTTTCAATATTAATATCCTTAATTGTTATCTATTGTACTTCACTTAGAAAATAACAATTATTTTCCTAAATTTAAATTGTCTTTCCAACAGGCTCTTTATGAGAATCTCTTGGTTGAAGTTCCACTCGCAGGATTCTTCGTCTCTAAAATTTTGGGGAGATCATCATCCTCAGTGGAATTCCATCACCTGGATTCCCTCGACCCAGAACTTTGTCGAAACCTCTTGTACCTGAAGACTTACGAAGGGGATGTCCAGGACCTCGGACTGGATTTCACTGTTCTAAACTCTGATTTAGGACAAAATACTGTGAGTTGAAGCCTATACTTCTGAAATTTCATTAGGAAATGCCCCAAACATTTTTTTATGTTTTTTAAAGAATGTATGGAATGATACTTCATAACACCATTGTGCATAATCCAATGATTCTATATATCTGTAACCTGATCTCTTATTTGTGACTTTGCCTTACTGTGTACCTGGTCATTGTTATGTTGTATGTTAGTGACAGATTTCATAGATGCTGCAATTCTTTTCTCTACAGATTGAAGAATTAATCCCAAATGGTTCAAATGTGGCAGTGACCAATGAAAACAGAATTGAATACATATACCGGATGGCAGACTACAAACTCAACAAACAAATAGCAAAACAAATACAAGCATTCAAGAAAGGTATATTCTGTTGTAGTGTCTACTTCATACTTTAAATATTGGAAGCCTTACTTTATATACTATTGTTCATGAAGCCGTTTCATACCACTTCTTTTAAGAAAGAATCTCAGGGTGCACAAAGTTTCTAGAGAGAGTTGATAGGTCATTTGAAGAAAGGGAAAACAAAACTGAGAGGATCTCACTAAAAGCTCTCTGGACCTGTGACCCCCCTAACCCAATATTGTGGCTTAAGGTGGTGGGCCGCCCAGTCTGATCTGTTGCATAGGGCACTGATAGCCATAGAAAGTGGAAAATCTGGGTTACCATCATGATGTTAACCATTGGTGTCACTTTACGAAGATGTCATTGCAGGTCAAAACACAGCTATGAAAGAATGAGAAGATGGAAAATCATCAGCTATTTGTGTAGTAAACAAATGTCAAGAGTTGGAGATGTTACAATCTCTGAAGGCAATATATTCCAAAGCCTACAGATTGTAGTTAAAAGCATATATAAAACTGAAATGCCCAGTACCATCTAAGTCAGAGAGGAGTGATTAAGACTCCATTAATTAAGTCTTTAATGACTTAATTAATTTAAGACTCCATTAATTAAGTCTTGGATGCTGAGGTATCTGCATTCTAAAATATCTCCAAACAGTGCTATCAAAAGCATGGTAGATGCCATCCTAATTAATTATAGATTTTAAGAAGACTAGTTAGGGTTAAGAGAAATTGGTAATATTAATTGATTTTTTAAAATGCAAACAATAGAATTTAAAGAAGTGAGGCCCAACAACATTAGTAAGACTCATGTTTTATTATGTTCTCATTTGGTGTATTCTTAAAACAGGTTTGGCTGATGTTGTACCCCTTGAGTGGCTACAGATGTTTGATTGGAGGGAACTTCAGATGTTAATATCAGGTGCATCAGTTCCCATTGACCTAGAGGACTTGATGGACAATACTAGATATGGAGGTAGGACTGGAATTTGTTTATTATGGATGCAATATGTTTCTCTGTAGCACTGAGAACTGTTTATGCCAGAAATATAAATTGTATTTGAAAATTTATTTATATGACTTATTTGATATTTGTGGTTTACTTATTTTATTTACTTAAAGATGAAAAGAGACCTAGCCAGATAATAAAACATATACCATCTTCCAAGTAGAAATGCTTTTTGAAATTAATTTGATATTCCTTTTTATTTATTGCTATTACTCTGTGTAACGTTGTCTAATCTAGATTGTAAATATTTATTTGCCTATGAGTTTTCATAGATTTACTGTATATATATATATATATATATATATATAATATATATATATATATATATATATATATATATATATATATATATATATATTAGCCACTCTTCATTGCATTGCTTTTTTTCTAGGTGCATATAATACCGAGCATCCAACAATAGTAGCATTCTGGCAAGTTTTGCGAGGATTCAACGAAGGACAGAAACGACAGTTGCTCAAGTTCGTTACAAGCTGTTCACGTCCTCCACTTCTAGGGTTTAAGGTTAGTTTATGGAGATGGATAATTCTTTGAGTCTATGGTCAGTTTTTTTTTTTTTTTTTCCTGGATTTTGCCATGTTTTATTTAGAAAGTGATCAGTAATTTTTCCCCTTAAAAAAAAACAGGAATTGCAGCCTGCCTTCTGCATTCAGCCATCGGGTTCAGAAGACCGCCTTCCAACTGCATCCACATGTATGAATCTTCTGAAGTTGCCAGAATACAGGGACCAGCAGACCTTACGAGAGAAGCTACTCTACGCCATAACATCTGGAGCAGGATTTGAATTGTCCTAGTTTAACACTATTTAATAATTCAGTGAGACGGATGTGATGTGTGTTTGTCCTGCGCGTATGTATATTTTTGGACTTAAACACCTGCTACTGCTGCTGCTGGTAAATGGGAAATATGATCATACACAAAGGTTTCCATTTTACTGCAAGACATACATATTTATTTCATACAAGTATTTTTAAAATCACAACACATGTTACCCAATTCCTTTCTGTGAGTAATTAAGTGTAAAAAGTCCTTGTATTCAAAATGTATATTGATGTGGTATTTATTTCAATATGTTTTCATTATATTATTGTAATAACTGAAAATGATTGAAAAAGCAGGCCTTTAGTTTTTAATCATTCATACTGATTTGGTACATATTTCAACATTAATAATTGTAAAAACTCAAGAATGTCTATGACTGGATGACGTCATTGGAAAATTTGAAAGTGGCCTGACTCCATTGACAGCCATTCTGTGCCTCCTTTGATTATTATGACATATCGCATCGTAGTTTGTAAAGGACTGGAATATATCAATGCTTTATATTTTGAAATAAGTTATTGAGGAGTGAACTTAAAAAATGTTATATTTACTGCAGGAGAAAATTATATTATGTCCAGTATTTAAGTTATATATGTTTTATTATTATTATTATTATTATTGTTGTTGTTATTATCATTGTGATTATTATCATCATTTTTTTTAAATTATTATTTCTATTTATGTATTCATTTACTTATTTTTTGGTTTCTCATTTTTGGATATGCTAGTCTAGTTGCACAACCATCCAGTATATTTTTATGCTTTCTGCAAGCCTTATATATATATTACTTTACTATTTTAAAGAATATATTGTTTATTAATGTACAGGAACAGATCTTGCTGCTTGAATAAATGCAGAGAAGTGGTTTTTTATAGCTTTTCTTTAACTTTACAGATAAAATGGTCTCGGCAATTTTTTTCGAAATATCATATTTATAAAGTTATTAACCCATTGTATCCGGTTGCTTCATGACACTCATGTGGCCCAAAATACAGGCATTATGCTTATGTAAACGGCTGTGCTGACAGGTGTCCACCTTTAGGCTGGGCGCACCTGAACACTTTTGTGCGGTGATAACTCTATGCCTTCCCTTTGCAATGTTATTTTCTCTTTTTATGCCTAAACATTTTTAGCTTTTTTGCCCTTTGGTAATGTCCATATTTGTTATTTAATTTACTTTATCAAGATGATAATTGACTTTTCATTGCACAGACTCCATATCATCTCACTAGGTAGTCTATAAGAATAACAACAATGAGTAACATTATATTGTCATAATTTTTATGTTATCTTTTTTTTTCTGTAAAACAATCTGTGCTGCTGGTCAGGGCGGCTAGGAATAGAAGTGGTGTTCTTCCAGTCATGGCTCACAGGTGCTACATTCCACACTTATTGATGGAAATAATGCAAAAGCCCCTTTCTATAGAGTGTAATCACCTTCTTAGAGGTTTGTGCATTTGTGTTGTCTTTTCTGTCACCCCTGCCTTCAGCCGAAATGCTCACACCACCAAGTTCATGTCACCTAGGCCCATTTATTTGTTGAAAATATTTTTGCTGCATCAACATATAAAGTCATTAGTAGTGTATTCAAAATGTACCGATAAGGTGAAGCTTGGGGCAAAGCCCTCAGGTTAGGAAGTTTTTCATAAGTCGATGTTTGTGGATCCCCAGAAGGGTAATGGGTCAGAATAAATAATAAATAAAAGTGCCATATATCAATGGTTATATAGCAGCACGATAAAGTATTATGGCAAAAAGGTTAAACATGCATCAATGATTAGGACAAAATATGTTAGATGTCAAGATTGTAGAGTGCTGAATGTTCGTTTGTTAGTGACAAAAGGTAAAGAGGGAATAGCAAACTAAGTACGAAGGCCGTTCAGGACTGACACAAAGCCAGCCTTTCATCAGTTTAGCAAGGCTCGCACACTTTAGGATGTGGACAGAAGAAGAGGAAAAGGAATGGGGGAAAAGAAATGACCATGCTAAACTAGTTGAGGCGAGGGCTGAGGTCCAAGGTAGAAGTGATCCCCTACCTTGGGATTCAGTCTCCATCTCCTAAGCCCCCCATGACAACAATGAGCAAACACAAAGACAGCCAGATTTTCCCATGATGGATGGTCATGCCACCTGCCTCTCAAGCTAAATTTTTTCATGTGATGGTCACGTCATCCGGATCATATGGGTTAACATAACTTTCCTCAAAAGAAGTTGGTTCAGATATACCAATCACCCACTAGGAGGAATAACAGACGCTAGAAAAGGAAAATCCAGAAATAAATAAGGAGTGGGGAATAAATTATTGCTATTCAAAGTATAATATTAATGCTAAAAAACTTGCTTGAGATTTTCAGAATAAATTTGTATCTGTTATGTAAAGGCCATCAATCATATGAAGAGTACAGAAAAATATGAAACTGGTTTTGTTCATTTATCTAGTCATGAACCTAAGTATATACATTACTTTATTATTGTTCACTAAAGCGGTGAAAATTTCTGTTTGGTAGCTCCAGTCTCCTCCAATCTGAAATTATTATGTTACTGGACAAATTTTGGAACCAGTCATCATTACTTTAAATCCAGAACTTGAGGGCTAAAGAATAGATCTGAAATATAGTTGATGTCCACCTTGTAGTACATAGTTTGTATGTATGAGGATACCCTGAGAGTAATGTTGAAATAATGTACCCTCTGTTTGTTAAATAAATTGTTGGAGGCATTCCATTCATTTGAACCATTCATTTTCTCAGATATATTTGCCCCCCTCCTCTAAAAACAAGCAAACAAAAAAACACTGTTCATAGGAAATAAGTTTTATTAAGGCAGTAGAATAATTGTAAAATATAAAATATGACAATTAATTATTTACATTGCAAGGGTAAAACATTGCTTAATGCAACAAAACCTGTGGTCATATAATAGGCTCTCCAGTCATATCATAGAAAGCAACTAAAATTTCTTTTAAAAATGAACATAAAAACAAAAAAGTCACAAGACACATGGGAGCACTTTGATACTATCACAACTCACAATGACCACAATCAGATTGCTAGCTAATCATGGCACGCACACTGTCTCTCGCAATGCAGGCAGATGAGGATAACGAAAGGTATTGATTTGAATTAAGCTTCAATAGTGTGATGCAGCAAAATGATTACACTTGTGTGTCAATCAACAGGAGTTAAGTAATATACATATAAAATGTATAGTTCAGACTATATTTTTCTTTCGTCCCTTGCCTGTTCTGCACCTCACAATCACAACATTTGAGCCATACTTAAGAAGATTTAAGTTACTACAACAATTTCTCTGACATTATGCTGGATTTTAAAATGAAAATAAATCAATTAATGACTAACAAGAGACTTGTAAGACTGGTATTAGACTGTACAATGTTTATTTTATGCCTAAACATCAAACAATAATTGTCAAAATGGGTGAAAAAACTTCACTACAGTTCTTGTGTCCTGTTTGATGTAAACGTTTTAAAAGCCAATAACAGATTTAAGAAAATTACACTTGAGTGTGTAGTGTACAGTAAAGTAATTCACAAAGATACCTGCTAGAATACTGTACCTTCATCAAATTATCATTACCATATATATATATAGAATTATGAAGTGAGGATGAATGTATATAAATCTGCTGCTACTCGATGCAGGTGAAGGTGTGAAAAAACATACACAGTAACATCAAGGATCAAACAATGGTACAGTAGCTGCACGCTATGAGGGTCTCCGAGGGGCATGAGGTGCGGTGGACTCTGCAAGGAATACTAGGGGTGGTTTTTGAGGAAGGTACCAAAGCTTAGAATTTTTCTTCTCATCAACTATTATCTACAGTCTATACAAATGTCAGTTTTATTATTTTTTTATTACTTTTTTTTTTGTAATTATCTATATATATTTTTTTATATTTTTTATTTTTATTTTTTTGATTTTCAAAAGTGTATTGTCTCCTGTGAGCACTGTGAAACAAACATTTGCCACTGGCCTTTTTGTACTGCCTTATTTAAAGCCTGAAAACTCTCCACTCCTTGTTATCTAAAAGTTTTCTTCTCTAGAAATTCAACTGCAAAAAGGGGCTCCATCTAAATATTAAATTTTTGAACTGAAGAAAAAATCTGTAAAACTATGATCATTAATTAAAAGAATTGTTACAAGAGCCATAAAATTCTCCACATACACTGTTTGCAAAAAATGCAAGATCACAAATGATTTTACTAACTTGGAAAAAATGGAAAAAAGAAAACATTCACACCTTACCATATAAACAAAAACTATGCAAGAAAAAAGAAAACAAGTTTCTCTTCATCAATAGCCTCCAACACATTTCTCTATCAAATGACCACCTTGAAAATCCACAGTTGTCCTCACATGGTATATTCTCCAAAACCTAGGAGAAGACGGAAGGAAAGTTTCCACAGCTAATGCAAATATATAGTTTTTTGTTTTTTCTTGCCCCCCTAACAAACGAAAACTGCCTGTCAAAATCAAATTACCAAATAAAGTCACACCACAAGCAAAATTCATCACAGATACACCACATCATCATTATCATCATCCACTTATCAGGAACCCTCAAAATCAGCGCAGAAAATCACAATCATAACACGTCAAGACATAAAAAGACATCCGCAGCTCTTTAATGAGGAGTATAAATTTCTCTCGCAATCTTTCTTGGCACAAAGCTCTTCTGACAGACCTTTTTTTTTCTTTTTTTTTCTTAACAAAACAAGCTGTACATAAGCTGTAATGCATTTCTGACAGAGCAAGCATACAACTCTTACTTTAGTAACAATATTTATATCACGCCTGTTAATAACAGGCTCCACACAGTACACTGTCCACTTTCAACGTTCAGTAGATTGAGGCAAAGCATTACAAACAATGTGACCAGCAAGCCACGTACTGATAGTAAATCCTTTATAAATTGCAGACATAAAACAGATTGCACTTAATACTTTCTCTTTGTAAAAAAAGAAAAAAAAAGGAAACACTTAATTACATTTAAATATCATCACCTAATAATCTATCCTGACTATGAATCAAATTGTATTACTGACCTAACTATCAACATGTCATCTATATAAGGATGCTTTATTCATAATAACCATCACAAACTGCTTGTAAACATAAAATGCAATGCACAAAAATGCATATTTCAACAAAGCTACTGACAAGTTCATTTTTGTCCTGGCAACTCTTTATATGGAAAATTTTCGAAAGTATTTTTCAAATCCATTTACAGTAAAAAAACAATGATAAAATTCTACATTACATGCAATTCGGTCATAATACACGAACAAGTACTTGCATTTGTAAAGAAAACAAATGCCATAAAATTAAAAACTTAACATGGTTAAAAGCTCATTAATAAAAGATCAATTGCAGTCCAAACAGTCACTTTTGAGAACTTTAGGTCAAGACTCAAGAAATTCCTTAAAAGGACTTTGAATTCCTCTACTTAATGATCAAAATTTCTGATAAGAATTTCTTGGGAATTTCATAGAAAGAGAAAATACATCAGTTTGTAATACCTCATTTCTGTATTTTTTGTTTTATTTGTAACTATTTTCATCCAATGTTTATCTGAAAATTGCCTCACAATTCTAGCAAAAATCTCAAGGTTTAAAAAATTGAAGTAGCTATAATCTACATACTGACCAACAAATTGTGAATGAAACGTGTCCCGTGCTTTGGAAGATGGGAAACCTACATACAAATAATGATTTATAAATGCAATTCCTCATCTACAAGAAATTTTGTGCTGCTATTATGTACATCAAGAATGACCTTTTGAATAACCAATGCTGGCAGTGACCTATATCTTTGACTATACATTATCTATATTGACATTTATACAGACATATAAGGATTATCCTTAATAGTGAAAGCCTGTTAGAAGACTTGAGAAAATGTGGCTTTAAATGCAAATGTATGAACAATTTGAGCTGTATATTAATCTCCCAAAAAGTCCAATCATAATGCCTCTATCATGATCTTTGCAGAAGAGCAAGCGTGATGTTAATGCATTTGATTTTCTCACATGTCTGCTGTCCCACCATAACAATCCTACCAACATCGCATCATGGCATCAGATGTCTCTGTGGCTGTGTAGATTCTGCAGTCTTTCTATCCACACAGACTACATACAACTATATAAACCAAAGTAAAATTCAATAAATAAAATTCCCTTCATAGCCTTATGAATTACAATCATGAAGAAAGCTGTTTATCCGTTAATAGGAAAATACAGCAAGTTACACTTACTTCACTGGAAAAGGAAACTGTATGGCCAGTCACACAATGACATAACATTAAATTTTTTCATCACTTGTCATAATGAACATTACCATTATTATGCCTCAGCAACAAATGTAGTTCCATCTATGATGGAATGGGAAAAATATGAAACAATGTTACATGGAAAAAAATCCTTCATCAAAATAACAATTCTGACAATCAAACATTAACAACATCTTCAAGTGCTAGATCAGTGGTGAGGACATGCTTGTGTGATGTCTGCCGATGCAGGGGAGGGGCTGCGCTTGATCCTGTGCTCTGCTCACCGTCCACCCATGTCTCCTCCAGCTCCTGGGGGAAAGGAAGAGGGGAATCACATTAACAACAAAGTGCAAAGGAAAAAATGCAAACTGAAAACCGTCCAAGCTCCTTGAATCACAAAAAAGAATGCAACAAACCAAAACCTTTGAAACTGAAACCCTTCCCTTACTCATGTGTTTGTCCTAAAAAGCAAAGAAGCAGTTGCAGGGATGTACAATGTGCTTGGATGACCTCCCCCTTGTTTAATCGATCTCTGACTAGATGAAGTTGAACTTCCCTTTACATTATGACACAATTTGACTCCTGAACAGGTGGCTGAAAGTGATTAATAATGAGGTGTTCAATTTTTACATGAAAAGATTCTTATATCTCAAACACTACTATAAAATACTCTAAACATTCATAAATAACATCATTCACAAACAATGAGAGATATGCAACTGATTTATCAAGAAAGATGGAAAGACTTTAAATTGTTCTCACTAAATATTGTGAAATCAATGGCCTAAAACACCACATAGTGAAGTTTCTGTAAAAAGGTGTGATCACAGAGCTCTTTACACTTTCTGCATGGTAGGTGCTGGAGCAGGAACAGAACATGAGCTTGCACAGTGATTTAGACAGATGAGAGATGTAACACGCATGTTCATGATGGCCACTGGAAATTAAAGTATAAGCAAGAACAATAGGTAAGATTTGCAAAAGTAAGATTTTTGCTTCAGTTAAAAAAATATATATATTCAAATGGAGCCCCTTTATGCACTTTAATTTCTCAAAGGACAGTCTCTACATTCTAAAACACAATCTCTTTTTCAAGGTAATTGCAGCATTATAAATTGAACATGATTCAATTGTTTGTTTTCACTTATACTTCATATGCTAATTATTCCACTGAATATTTCACTGAACACCAAACACAGCCTTCTTATTTAGGCTGAAAACAGCAAAATTTAGATGAAACTCAGCAACAGAAGGAGAAATCCTAAGAAAAGAATGAATGACTCACATGGATAAATGAATTTTAAAAATACATCATCATCCTTAATTCTAGTTTTGATTAGTGTGTCATACTAACAACCTAATTTCCGTTCAAGGTTTTCTTGCAAAATACAATCCTACATTAGAGAATAAGCCTAAAAAATAAATGCCATCTCTGACCACAGCTACTATTTTTACTAGAAAAAAAGAGAGAAAAAATTGTATAATTAAACAAATAATGCAATGCTATACATGATGAACACTTAAAATTAAAAGAAAAAACAATTTTATCTTGCAATTACACTTAAAATTTTTCCTTATATTCCTTTCCAAATAACAAGGCAAACATGCAGGTGCAGAGGGCAGGCAAAACAAGACCGATAATAATATAATATTAAATAAAACAATAATAATAAATAATAATAAAAAATAATATAAATAAATAAATAAATAAATATCCTGTATATATATCTACCTCTGTCTCTCTATATATACATTTATATAATTAACAGTGATACACACAAACTCTATACAGGTGGCCTATACCAGACATTGACCAGATGATAATGATTCTATTTAAAATTCCAATAGAGATATAATATATAAGTTACTTATACAAACATAAAAAACATTAACAAAAAAAAAAAAATCTAAATCAATAATAATAAAATGTTATAATCAAAACAGATAATCAGACTATTCATAACATAAGTAAATAAAACCATTCACAATAACAATATAACATTAACAATGATACTGTTTATAACAACATTAACAATAGAAGAATGAGTACAATAATAATACCAGTCACATTAATATCAACTAAAATAAGGAAAAAGATAATAATGACTGAAAATGATATGATAATAAAGATGATGATGACAATGATATTAATGACAAAAAAATAATGTTAATTAAGATTACAGCTGTATAATGATTATAAAAGAAGCAACGACAACAAGATCATTACTTTACTAATAAGCTCTGGCAATCTTTACTCTGCCACAAGAAGGCTGAATTACACTTACAGACTTCCATTGACACACATACTATACACAATACAGATAACCACCCCAAAATACTCTAAATATTTTAAAAATATAACACTATTCAATAGGGCTCTTTGACACTACCAGTCCCACTACTCTCTAAGTGTTTCTCTATTTGTACCAGGAGTAAAGTCACCTTCAAGCAAGTTTAGATCTATTTCTATGACTAACTAGTTTTCTGATCTTAATACATCTTCTATCTATCTACTGAACTCTCTCACATTACTCTTTTTCATCTTTATTGTCACCCCTTCTCTTATCCTCCCATCTTCTTTATCCAGGAGCTACTGCAGCTTTTACTCAGCATAGCCCTTTCAAAATAAAGCTAGCCTGATCTTCTAAGTGTTTATGGCTAGTCAGCCCCCACCAATAATTTACCATATATTTTGGTTAATTACATGCACTCTCTCTTTCATAGCCCATCCCTGTTTTAATCCTGGCTAGTATTT
>NW_020869858.1:1381554-1384054 GCF_003789085.1 Penaeus vannamei
AACTTATAAGATCTCATATCGATAAAACAAAACACACAAACAAACAAACAATAAGTGCCACTCTCTCCATATTCCTGCCTTTTGGGAATTATGTCAAAGGCTGCCAGGAAACATAATTTTCCTACTTGTTCTTTACAGTGCTAAAACTGACACTGAAATGTAGCTGATATCTCCCAAAAACCTACACACTACAGTAACACTCATTCATACACTCTTACACTCTCACATTCACTCACTCACTCACTCACTCACTCACTCACTCACTCACTCACTCACTCTCTCTTTCTGTCTCTCTCCCTCAGCATCACTATCACTTGCAACACTCACTCATACACCCATCCACACATAGTTTCAATAACTCATTCACCATTTTCCTGCCATTATTCATTCTCACACACACACAGACACACTAAAAATAACTGATAAATAATGGGAAAATTAGTATACAAAAACATTTATAGAGAGGAGCAGCATAAGTCATAATCAAAGCATCAATGATCAGTATTAAAAATGTTAATCACATGAGCCTCTAGCAGTCCTTTTGAGGGGCCAAAAATATAAAAGAAAACTAAAAAAAGAAGACACACAACTATTATCAAACACACTGAATATTTCATAAAACAATATTAATAATAATGAATCATGAAAAACAGTTAATAAATAAAAAGACTAGTAGTAACACTGTAAAGAGAGGGGGGGGGGGGGGGAAATCTACGCATCACTCACAAATACCGATAAAATAAGCACCTTTGGCCTGTGCTCGTTTTTTCTTTTCAACCTTTAAGATGCCATTAATAATGCCCGCGGTTTTCTGGGCTTCTGCTTTCCCTTTGGATTTTGGGCCTGCTGTGAAAAATATAAAACAAAAAATATCTCAAATCCATGTTGTGTGTGTGCATGTGTGTGTGTATGATTGCAAAGAAAAGAATGAAAGAAAGAGATATGAAACACTTTTTCTTAGATGTGTATATTGTCCAACAAAGACATAAAATCAAGTAATTGAAGAAGGTTATTTGTTATCTGTAAAACAGTGAGAGATATCCTAAATTTCAAGAACATGTACTTGAAATATAAAAATATGATGTTTTGCTTATTCTCAAGAACTAATCTTACTCAATAAAGTACAGTGTACACATTAGTATGCATATTTTTATGTATGTATGTAAATATGTGTATTATTTGCTTGTGTGTGTGTGTGTAAGTGTATGCATAAAAAGTGTACCTGTTAACATTTTCAGAAAGAAAAGACAGAACTCAAGACACAGTCAATCAAGGACTATCCTTTGAAGCAATGAATATTACCAAACCCTTAACTAAGGAAAAATATCTTAATAGTTCTTATGCAGTACATAAGCACAAAGCTGTCACATACAGGAGACAATATCAGGCATATAAAAACTGTTTCTTACTTGCTCTTCCCACTTAATGGTATCATGCTAAAATTATGTATACCATTTTACTGTAATATGGCATAAGGGAATGCCAATATTCAGATATATTTCTTAATTTCTAAACAAACAGTCACATCTGGAGTTATCTAAAATTTTGCACTTGGGTTTTGTGATTATTTACTTGAGTTTAATATTTTCAAAACTATATTTGGGTTTAATAACTTACTGTAGTTCTGTGTAACATTAAACATTAACATAATTCAGTAAGGCAGGCAGTCATAGACACTAGTTTATATTTCATCTTTTTCTTCACAGGACAAGTGCAAAAAACTAGAAGAACAATTTGTCACTTAAAAAATATGTTATCTATGACAGCTTTAAGCGAGCTTCCTTTAAGTTATCCTAGAAAATGTCCAGACTTTAGCTTAGCAGATTAAGGTAAAATCTAAACACTGCAGACATCTGAAACAAGATCTGCATAACTATCTCAAGTCCCTGGCATGAAAAACTGGAAGACACACTAGTTCAAAATGCATCGCAGAGCACTCTTAAGCTTATCTTAAAATCTACAGATATATCACTTCTGTATTCTTATGATATATTCTTAAATGATTTTACTTACAGCTAGAAAAATTGCATCTATGGCTACAGGAGTCGTACTTACCACTGTTGGCAGCTTGGGGTGTGTTCCGAGGAAGAGAAGAGGACTTTTTCTTGCCTCCTGCTTCCTCCCCAACTGAACTGCGGGCAAGGGAAGCCGCCATCTCCCTCACTGACCTAACTGGGGCGCTGGTTTGCTCGTCTTCAGTGGCATCACTGGACTCGTATTCCCCTATAGTATCAAAAAAGGGGAATAAAGCATAACTTAAAATTCGGGATATATATGTATATTAAGTAGATGTTTGAGGCATAGAGAAAGAGTGAAGGTGATAGAGAAAGAGAAAAAAAGAGAAGGAGAGGGAAAGGGGGGAGAGGGAGAGGGAGAGGGTGAGCTGTAGCAAGATTTATACATACAGTATAATAACAATAATAATAATAAAAAATAATAATAATAATAATAGATAACTGACAATGCCATCTTTTTTCTGCAATTTTCTTTACTTCTTCTA
>NW_020869858.1:1389054-1396554 GCF_003789085.1 Penaeus vannamei
AACACACTTTTTAAATTTCTATTAAACTGTTTGCTGAAGAGAACTACAAATGCAAACTTTATGCTTTCATTCACCTACATATTTTTCTTGCAACAATCTTCATCTACTAAAAGATTACAGGATTTAAATTCCAATCCAAATGAACATTACAGTCACTTTCCTTTACACAAACCTCTTTACCCTTCATCATTCACTGTTTAACACCCTTTAAAAAGACTGCAAGACATGAGCAGAGACAGGGACAGACAAACAAGCAGAAAATATCTTAAGGTCTATACACTAAACCATGCATTCTCTGTATATGGAATTTCTTGGTCTTTTAATAGAGGGGGAGAATATGGAATCATTCAATCATGCAAGCTAAAGAAAGGAAAAAGACTGAGTGGATGGTCTTCTTTGCATATTTCTCTGGAATTATGAATACCTATTCTAAACTCTCTGTTCTTCTAGTTGTGATTGAGTTGTTTAATAACACTAAATTTTGATAAATCAAGTTCATGGTACTGAATGAATTCTTGAAAATTATTCAAGTAACTAAAATACTAAAACTATTATATTCAAAGGACTACTATACACCATATGTTTACATATAAAAACATTGAGTATCTAACTATTCTAACAGTTCTTGTTATATATACATTTTGTACTAAAGCTTTGATCTACAATTAAGCCAATACAGGTGATGAGAATATCAAGAGTTAGTGCAATTTTCTATTTATAATGCTAATGTGATAACAGCAATACCCATAATCTATCAATGTATGATACACAACCATATTCTAGGTCTCGCACACCAGTCCTACACTAGATCTAGGCTCATAATGCAAGTGGTGCGGGATGGAGTTTAGGAAGTCCCTGAATTGACCAGGCTGCTAATTTGACTAGGGATGCCAACTCTAAAAAGTGCTCAACACAAATAGTCACCACATAAAACTTCCAACGATTCCACTTTTGAAGCTAATTCTGTCAGTATATATAGAGATTACATTATCAAATACAATCAGCTTTTTTCAAAAACTGGCAACCTTGATGATGTAAAGGATGTGCTGTCTTGCAATCTGATGCAGATGCGGTGCATTAGTTCACCAAACAATAACTCCCATAACTTGGAATATCACTTTAAGGTAATCCCACAACAATTCTACAAAACAAGCACCTATTACTTAATTATATACATATCTAGCTGAAAATAATACTATAATGTATGAGAAATCACTCAATCATTCACTGAGATTTATACAACGGACAACATAACCACTTGAAACCTGAGTCAGCAGCAAGTTTTCTAAAATCAAATTGCCTCCTACACTACCAATGAAATCATCAACTAACATTTTGTTTTAGAATATGCATAAAGGCCTTGGTCTAGTAAAGGACTGTTGTGGGCCTAGTGTGTGCGACTTAGAATATGGTTGAAATATTTCAGTTCCGTTAATTTTAATTAGCTATGCTGGCTTCAATATACATTCCTTCTATTGTTAGAAACTGAATCTTTTTAATCTAATTCCTTTTCTTAAATCTTATCAAGAAAAATCTTGTCAATTAAATTTCTAGAATAATAAAAGAATATGTCAAATATCACAAACAACCAGACACCATGTTTCTATGGACCCTGTTTCTGTAATCACAACAACCTTAATTTCACATGACGTACCCGTAGACATGTGTTTGCTGTGAGATAATTCTTGTGATTTTTGACTGAGTTCAAATGAGGAAGATTGAGGACGAGACATCAGTAGCTCCCCCCTGTATCTTTGATTGTCATCCTTGCCCCAGTGTATGACAGTGTCCATATCTAGACTCTCTGATGACCCGCATAAAATGTCTGTGCTAAAAGTACTACTTCCGTCACTCAAGAAATTTTCTGCACTAGATCGACTGACTGAAGTTCGGTGTTTCAAGGCCGCCTGAATATCAGCATAATCTGGAAGAACAGGAGCAATCCAAAGTATCAGCATGCATTCAGATAAGAAAAAGCCTCATCACTGTACGCTATCATTGTACCCTTGGGTCATGCAAATTATAAGATTAGTGGTAAATGGGAATCAAGCAAATTAGGGATGTATATCTACAAGCTCTACCAATGCTTCCAGAGATAAAACTGCACTGAAATCAAGTGAAAAGCAAAAGTTCTATTCATGCTATAAGTCTGCAAACTGATCACCATCATGCAATCAAAGCATGAGAAAATATTTCTGCATAAAACTACACTATTTGTTACAATTATATAAGATGTATTCAAGCTGAGTAGGCAAGCATGCTCAAACTACCATACAAGATGTTATGAAATATATAAGACCAAATTTACCATCTTATTCTTATTAAATAAAAATATACTCACCTACAACACTCTGTGGCCTCAACTTTCTTCCATGGAGACTCTTGCGTTTTGACGCAAGCTGCGGGGTAGCCTATAACACAGATGAGATTGAGAATGTATATGAATCTGAATAAATTTTTTTATAAGGGTTACCAGAAATTATTCATTTCCAGGTCACCTACTTTAAATTCAAGCACAGGATAAAGAATCTAAAGATAAGTTTCATAATTTTTGATTACATGTTTGTAATAGAAACAAAAAAATCTAAAACACATATACAAACACACATCAAACCTATTACACAAATGCTAATACAGTAATACAAGGTCCAGCAATTAATTTCTATTCCAAAAAAAATATCCTAAAAATCTTTCTTTCTTTATTGTACACCTTTTTTCTCTCCTTTTTCTCACTCTACAAACAATACTAATAACCATATTAAGAACTTGAAATTGTACAAGCTAAATCCTACATTCCTCTTTATTTGAAGTACATACCAAGATGTAAGATCACCTTCTCAGATAAAAATTATTTTCATTTAATTAGTTTCCAATGAAAAAAGAAAATGAGTGTCACAGCATGCACAAAAAAAGTAAAGGTAATCCTTACATCAAAGATAAGAAGTACGTATCCTAATACTATCTACCTAATATTATCCTTGGATCAAAATTCTGCAGATTTTTCCTTGAATTATAACATGAGATACAGTCTTTGGAACTACATTTCTTGTTTACAAAACCCATGTTTACTTTGATTCCCTCTAACGCTGGAACAAAAATCACATAATCAGCAAACAGTCAAAAACAGCTGAATAAATCATAGCCTAGAAACACACACACACATACAAAATAGAAAAACCTGTCTACAATTAAGTCGTCCATGAAGTCTGTATGTAGGGTGGATATTCCATCCCTTAGCAGATGTTGACATGCGTTAATCCACACAAGAATGGGTGCTTTTTAGGTGCGCACTCTCTTATCATAACAGGCAAATGAAGGTCAGTCACAAAGTTGTCAGTGATTCTCAAAAACTATTGCCGTCATTAGCAGTTGTTAAGAAAGTCAAAGAATAAGGTTGAAGTAGTTTCAGCAATAAGCAGGAAGAAGCATATATTCTTTATAATGGTTATACTGCAATATCTAGAAAAAAAAAATCAGTTGTACATAACATTATCTTAATCCTTTTCAAAAATGAGTACCTATAAACAGGGTAAGAAATCACACAATCTATAAAGCAATTCAGCCTTACATCAGTCTTATGTATTTGAAAAGTTCAATACAAAGCTGAAGTCAACAATAACTTAGCAAGCTGAAAATAAAGCTCATTAAATAAATGGTCTAAGCATATTGCTGAAGATATTTTTTCCCATTTTGTTGAACTGTAGTAGTTATATCTATATATTACACCCATAGTGTAAGGGGAATATTGTTCATTGGTATTCAGGCCAAGATTCAAACACGCGTCTTCATTTCAAAAGTCTATTCTTCTAAAGATACATTTAACAGCACCTGAATGTGTTGGAGACGAACATATGGCCTTGCTTGATGTTAGATACGACGATATGACAGTATGACAGTATGACGGTATGACGCTACGATGGTATGATGTCGTAGCATCATACCATCATACTGTCATATCATCGTATCTAACATCAAGCAAGGCCATATGTTCGTCTCCAACACATTCAAGTGCTGTTAAATGTACCTTTAGAAGAATAGACTCTTTTGAAATGAGGACGCGTGTTTGAATCTTGGCCTGAATACCAATGAACAATATTCCCCTTACACTATAGGTGTAATACTATAAAACAAACTAATTCAAAGACTGCAAAGACCACTGCTTTTCCATCTACTGTTATATGCATGTGGCATAATTATCCTGAAAGTGATATTTTAGTCAACAACATTTCCCAAAAGAAATTATACTATTTTCATCTAAATAGAAAATCTTTATTACACAGATACACTAAGCACTTGAAGGTTCACAAAAGAAAGTAACATTAATAAACAGAAATGGCATTATAACCATGCACAACAGCATCAGTAAGATAAGTCACGCACTCACACATCCGGGAAAGAAAACTTCGGGAGCTTGCAGTGCATCAATCAAGCATGCAAACACAAGACATCAATAAGTACTTACGAGATTCAAATATTCCAATTTCTGTGAGTCAGCATGAAGGGAAAAAAAGGAGACAGAGAAATAAGATCAACGCCCAACACCAAACAGGAGTAGCATGGTTAAAAATACAAATATGTGCTTTATAATGCCACCAAAGTCACAATCAACTGCAGATACATAAATCACAAGAGATAATAACAATATGAATCACAATAAGCAATGTGTGCATTTAATTGCCTATCTACAGAATCAGTATTGTCTAGTGATAAACATGGGAATATGTATCTTATCTATATCTTCCATAAATAAGAAAAATGAAAACTAATATTTTTAAAGCAAGAAAAACAATTACCAAAATATATACCTCTGTGTATGGTCACATTTATTTTAGAGAGAGTATTGGTAAACAAAGAAGAAAAGATCCAAGCAGCTGAACCCAGTGCAAAACCAGCAGTCAATATTCTTGGGTAGGAACTTCTTAATAAAAATAAGAAATGCAAAAACAGGAATAAATACATAAGGTTCATAAATTTTCGGAATATCTCAACAGTAGGAAGCTCTTAAATTTGCAGGTCTACAAATTTTCTTTCAGTAAAGTGTGTATTGGTACTGCTTGTTATGTGGTTTGTGGTTAAATGGCTGTACGTAATAGCAGAATCATACTCGTTTCAAAATTTTATCATAGCAGCACTGGCAGCAGTTGGTATGGCACCAATTTTAACTGCAACATTTCACAAGCTTGCAGATGGACTTTCTAAACTAGCGGTGGTGCAATATCCAGCTTTAAAAAAAATAGGGGATGGCTTGTCAGCAATACTATTTATGTAATGAAAGTGGATGTGCGCCCAAGAGTGCAAATGGAACTATGAACAGAATAAAAGTCAGTTGTACCTGAACAAATGATGCTTTGGCTGGCAGGTGCTTGGCCAGGAATAGTTGAAATTATGTTTAAGTACCAATTTTCAATGCTTTTGTTTCTGCAAAAATAATCAGCCGCACCATTTATACTGGTGGCTGTATGAGATAGTGACATTAGTGCTATATCAATGTATCAAAGTTATCATTACCTTTACAAATATATACTTTCAATGCAAAGACTCAAAAATTTCTGAGGTATGACTGCACTGCTACAAAGAGGCTGCACATGTAATACGTAACTTGCTATGTATACGACATGGGCCATAGTAATCTACTAATCCTTACTCAAACAGTGTTTTCTATTTACCACAAAATCTCTCCAAGATTCTACAAAATCGTGACTCTTACAGGCTTTGTGTATTTTTGCATATCACATTGCACAAGCCATATTTTCCATCCTTTCCATAGCAGAATAAGAGACCAAATCACCTTTGATAAATAATTTTTTCTGTTAAATAAAACTGAACAGGCCAATGAGTTCAGAGAATATTGGGTGTAAATCCCGCAGTAATTATACATGTCTAATCATATTTACCACACTTACAGTAATCAAGCTTTACTGGATAGCAAGTAACTCACCATTTTTTTTTCTTAGAAATTGATCATCTTAACTCACACATATCTTAATTAAATCAATACAGAAGAAGAAGAAGAAGAAGAAGAAGAAGAAGAAAAAAAAAACATTTAAAACAAAAGATAAAAAAGTAAACCTATCAAAAAAAAATAAGCAAACAAGAAGATATCCTCGATGGGACTCAAGGGAAACTGACCAGAGGTGATGGGTCAGACTTTTGGCTGGTGGTGTCGTCCCCTTGGCTGACTGTGTCCGAGCGTTCGCTGCGTGTCGATGACTCGCTGCTTCCTCGCTCGCGGCTTCCCATTTCAGTTCCCGTTGAAGCCCTCTTCCTTGGCCCTTCACCAGATTGCTGTAAGGAAACATATTTCTGTCCTGACCTTCTGAAGTGAATGTTATGTGTGGTTATAGTAATCAATGATTTAAATCGGTAATATATAAATCATATTTGAAAACACCAAGAAATACTGAAAATAATGAAGTAAAGTATTTGCATAAGGTCTAAGAGGATAAATAGAAAAAAAGGTAATTCCTTTCAAAATTTACAAGGTATAATGAAAGAAATTAAATCTGGGTCATTCTCATATCTCTACAGAATATAGCTACAAAGAAATGACAGGGGGGAAAATGCAAAGATTCCTTACAGGCAGAGAGAAAGGAAATAAGTAAATAGAAAAACAAGAATGCCTGGAGTCTTCTTTCCTTCTTTTTGACAACCAAATTAAAGAAGCCCTGCTCCAAGTGTCTCTAAAATCATTAGAATGAAGCCACTGCCACTTTGTCAATAAAACTATGACATCTTTTAATATTCTAGTGAGTGAATAAAAAAGTTAGCATATATACCTACAAGATCAGCTACTAATCATTTGCATTTCAGAACATTTGTAATATGATGAGCGGTAGTACCCTGAAGCATTCAAAGTAAATACAAAGGTCTGCAGAAATTATGTAGTTAGTAAGCTCCAAATACCTTTTAACTTTCTTTCAATGACTGTCCAAGAAGCATATACCCAATGACCCTGAATTTAGTACAAAGGCACTCCATAGAATCCATCTCTACAGTCTGCAGTTTTGATATAATCATCATAATCAGAACTGGCAATTATGTGATCAATTAAATTAGTAAAAAAGAAATCTCTCTTAAAAATTTATGATATGCCAGTATATAATTTCTGTACCTTCCTGTACTGATATATCAAAATTTTACTTCATGCATATGGCAAAATAGCAATAAGCTCTAAAAAATTGTAGCTTGTAATACAAAATTATGCATAATGCAGCCAAACTATCTACAGTCAGTAGAACAATTCAGAGCCTAAAGCTGGATCTTGAAGTCCCTGTTTTCAATCCAATCTAACAGTCATGAGGAGCATTCTCCTTGCCCTCAAGATGGCACTTATGCTTTCTAAAAAATCAAGAGATTCTTTCAAAAATCATAAAAACAGAAAAAAAGTGTCAATAACATAATAAAACTACATGGAAATCCAACAGTCAAATGGGGTCATTCTAGACATCCCCTACGACAGCACTGTTTGCAGAGCTAAGTGTGGCAGCTATTACCAATCCT
>NW_020869858.1:1406554-1424551 GCF_003789085.1 Penaeus vannamei
CTGCCCGCGTGGCCCAGGGTACAATTACCTAAGAGCGGCGGCAGCGGCGGAGGCGGCGGCGACGGCATGCAAGCCCCGACACTATGGCAATACGGTCAGGTTGCTGGGCTGTGCCAATCCTCAAGTGGGGGCTTTGCGGGGGGAGGGGAGGGAGGGGTGGGAAGGGGATGGGAATGTGGGGTGAAGAGGGGGATTCGTGGAGGGGAGGAGGGGAGGTGTGGGGGTCAAGGGGGATGGGAATGGGGGATTTGTGGAGGGGGGAAGGGGGAGAGGGGTGAAGGGGGAAGGGGATTTGTGGAGGGGGGAGGGGTATGTGATGGAGGGGGGTGATGAGGGAGGGGGAGATGGGAGAGGGGGATTCGTGGAGGAGAGGGGAATTCGTGGAGGGGAGGGAGTGAAGGGGGATTCGTGGGGGAGAGGGAGTGAAGGGGATTCGTGGAGATGGGGGAGGGAGTGAAAGGGATGGGGAGGGGGATTCGCGGAGGGGGTATTGAAGGGGTAGAGGAGTATGAGATGCGGGGGTAATGAGGAGGGAGGAGGAGGAGGGGGGACGGTTTGAGAAACGGAATTCATGGAGGGGAATGGAAGGGAGGAGGGGGAAGAGGGGGGTAAGGGATAGCGTGGAGGCATAAATTTAGGAAGGGGGGCTTCACACGTGGGATGGAGGTGGGGGAGTACAGGAGAGGAAGGAGTAGTGGGGAAGGGGGTGAAGGAGTAGTGGGGAAGGGGGTGAAGGTGGGGGCCACGGTAGGCTAGGGTAAGGAAAGAGTAGAATAGGGGGTAAGTCAGAGTAAGGCAGGGTACGGGGAAAAGTAAGGCAGGGTACGGGAAAAGGTAGACAGAGTTGGGGAAAAGAAAGGCAGGGTAAGGGGAATGGTAAAACAGGGAAGGGAAAGCGTAGGGCAGGGTAGGGGGAGAGGCAGGGGAAGGGGGGAGACTGGTGGGAACCTCCTCTTTGGCCATACCCAGCGGTCGCGCGGATTCGCAAAGGAATGGGCACAGGGCGAGAAAGGAAGGGAGGACGTAAGAAAGACGAAGAGACATGAAAGACTAAGAGCGGGAGACGAAAGATGGGAAGATAACGAAATACATAAAAGAAAACTTTGACGGAAAGAAAATAAATGAACAGAGACGTGTGTGTGTGTGTGTGTGTGTGTGCTGTGTGTGTGTGTGTGTGTGTGTGTGTGTGTGTGTGTGTGTGTGTGTGTGTGTGAGAGAGAGAGAGAGAGAGAAGAGAGAGAGAGAGAGAGAGAGAGAGAGAGAGAGAGAGAGAGAGAGAGAGAGAGAGAGAGAGAGAGAGAAAGAGAGAAAAAGAGAAACAACACGCATCACAAAAAATCTCCCAAGAACCCTGCCGGAAAATAAGATATCACAAGGGGAAAGGGAAGGGAGAAGGGGTCATTCCGCCTCCCCCCCATCCCCACCCCTCCAATAACCCCTCCGCAAGGGCCAAGAGGACTGCCTACTTCGCAGAGCCACGGCCGGCTGGCTCGCATTCCTTCCCACTCCTCAAGGAAACATCAAAGGAGGAGAGGAACCTCGCTCGCGCATCTCGACCATTTCCCCTTCGGGTTTCCCGCAGAAAAAAAAAGGGGAGAAAAACAAATGCGCGAATACGTACTATTTACACACACATATACATACATAATACATACACACACACACACACACACACACACACACACACACACACACACAACACACACACACACACACACACACCCCCCACCCCCAAGGGTACGACAAAACTGGCGACGGGAAAACCAAAATGCGTCAAAATGGCAATAAACAAGAAACAAAACAAAACTAATGGAAATAAGCTATGAAGAAGAAGAAGAAGACGAGGAAGAGGAAGAAAAGCAGCAGCAGCAGAAGAGGGAGAAGAGGAAGAAAAGGAAAAAAGAATTAGTGGCAACAGCAGCAGCACAGTAGTAGTAGAAGATGAGGAAGAAGAAGAGGAAAAGGAGGAGGAAGAAGAAGAAGAAGAGGAAGAAGAAGAAAAAAGAAGAGGAAGTGAAAAGAGGAAGAAGGAAAAAAAGAAGAGGAAGAAGAAGAGAAGAAAAAGAAGAAGGAAAAAGAAGAGGAAGAAGAAAAAAGAAGAAGAAGAAGAAAAAGAAGAAAGAAGAAGAAGAGAAGAAAAGGAAGAAGAAGAAGAAAGAAGAAGAAGCACTCTCCGTCCTGCCAAAGCATCTCGGAGAACCTTTCCGTCTCCCGCGCGAAGGCGACATTTAAGACCCCCTTTCGACCACATTTCTTGAGAAGCCGAGGAATCCGCGAAAATAAACCGAAGTCATGTGATTTTCCTTCTTTTTTTTTTCTTTGTTTCCCCTGATTTATGTGTAAACGTTAATGCACATACTCGTCCTCACATGCTAAGCACACAAAGCAAATAACTACGGACGCACACGTGACACACACATACACACACACATACACACACAAATATAAACATACATCAATACATACACACAAAAACACAAACACAACCCCACCCCAAAAAAAAAAAAAAAACTAAAAATCACACACACATAAACAAACAAAGACAACAAACAACCGCCGCACACACGCACATGGCCCAACAAACGCGTCAGCCCCGCCCACATTCCCACGGTCACATGACCCGGTCACTGCACTTTATTTTTGGGCCGCGGGCAAATCCTTCCGCCGATAACAGAGACGAATTTACACGGCTCCTGCAACATTAACCCTTCAACCAATTTATGTAAAGAAATACATAAAAAAAAAATAAAAAATAAAAAAAAAATAATATTAAAAAAATATATAAAAAAAATAAATAATAATAATAAAAAAAACGATGACATAAGTATATCGAAAGACGATAAAACTAAATAGCAAAAAATAGAAAGCATACACAGCTTTAAAAAAGTAAAATAAATAAACGAACAAATCAAACTAACACAAAAAATAAACAAAGACGAAAAATACTAATGAAAACAAACAAATAAAAAAACACACTGCGCTAACACGACTTCCTATGATACAAGCCCGCCCCGTCAAGTTAATATGAAAAAATAAATTAGATAACGAAAAAAAAACACAAAACCATTAAAAAAACAAACAAACAAAAAAAATTTCTCAGCTGCCAATCGCGTTAAAAGCAGAAGAAATCCAGATCTCGCGCCCACGGATCGGTATTTTCAGGGCGTGTGACATATCCCACTCCTTTATAGACTCGACCCTAAAATAACACCAACACTTGTTCCGTGGTCGTTTTTATTCTTCCTCTTCCTCTTCCTCCTCCTCTCCCTCCTCCTCTTCCTCCTCCTCCTCTTCCTCCTCCTCTTCCTCCTCCTCTCCCTCTTCCTCGTCTTCCTCCTCCTCCTCCTCCATTCGTGTCATATTCAAAGGTCCTAAAATAGACGACCAAAATTACTCCCAAAATTACTCCTTGATAGACCCAATTTTAATATAAATCACACTTGTTCTGTGTCCGTGTTCTTTTCCTCGTGTCTTCTTCTTCTTCTGTCGTCTTCTTCTTCTTCCCCTCCTCCTCCTCCTGACTTCTTCTTCTTTTCTCCTTTTTTCTTCTGCTTCTTCTTTTCTTCTTCATCTTCATCATCTTCTTTTCTCCTGCTTCACCCACGTCAAAGCAAAGACGACCAAAATTAAGACGACCAAAAATAACACTTGAAGTCATTGTTGTCCCGCCAGAGATCTCTCACATGCTTTTGATATTATAGTCTTTCCATTTACATTTTTTTTTCTGCAGAAACCGTAAAAGGAAAAAATGGATAAAAAACTACATTTGTTCCTTTCCATTTAAAAAAAAAATCTATATACTCTATTTATTTACACGTTTACCTAAGTATTTGAGTAAGATTTCTGCGTCAGTATCACACCAGTATCTATTTTCACTTAATCTCCAGACTGTTGCGTCTGGGTGAGGACAGTATGATGCAATCAGCGCACGGTTTCGCTTCTGATTCCGTCTCTTTCAATCTCACTCCTTTCCTTATTCATTAACTTATTTTTTTCACCATCATCCATTCACTCCTCACTGTCACCCTTATCAACACGAGCAAATCCTTACTTGGTAGACCGCTGAGCTGAAGGTGAAAACTTGAAAGCTATTTTTACATAAATTCAACGAGCCGTCTATTCCACAGAGCGGCGGGGAAACCTGTGAACAAATTTGTTGACACAAACTTCGAGCAGCTTAGGTTTTCAGAGCGCATAGGCCTGCGGGCGGGGTGCAAGTGTGTGCGCGCGCGTGAGTGTGAGAGTCACAGTGCCCTAGGCTGCGAGCGAGAGCTGAGGTAGTTCCCTTGGCACTGTGGCCCAGTGTTCGCCCCCATGCCCTGCTGACACCTGGCACACCCCCAGATGCCAATACACTTCCCTAAGCCCAGGCGTTATTCGCTCTTCGTTGAAATCAGGAATTGGGTTTTCCGCGACTTCAGGGCCCGCTCCACTCGCCGCGCTGCCGGGGCTGTCGGCGCTCGAATTGCAGGCTTACCGCTTTTCGTCTCGTTCTCACCTGCTCCTTCCTTGTTATATCGAAGTCCTTCGTTCCTCCTCCTACTATTCAGATTTTGTTCTCATCACTCTCTTCCTCGGCCCGATTTCCCTCTAATCTTCGCCTTCCAAAGACATACACACACATATACATAAACATATACTTCTCCTTCCTTCCTTCCTTTCTTACTTTCCTTCCCACCTCCCCATTCCTTCCTTCCTCCTATCCCTCCTTCCCATTCCTTCCCTCCTTCCGTCCCTTCCTATCTCCCTCCTTCCGTCCCTTCCTATCTCCCTCCTTCCGTCCCTTCCTATTCCCTCTTCCGCCCTTCCCTCCCTCCTTCCTTCCTCCCCAAAAGTAGGCCTACCTGGCAGCCAGCACCGGAAGGAACAGAGCCTCCGATCCTCGTCTGAAATCGCAACCGAATTTGGCGAAATCTCTTCGTGGTCCTTAATTACCCATCATTATATGATTGTATTATTTCACGACTCTTTTATTATCATTATCATTATTATTAACACCATCACCATCATTACCACTACAATTTTCATGATTATGATTTTATCATTACCACCAGCATTATTATTATTATTTCCAATATTATCGTTATCATCACTATCCTTTCCATTGTCATTATCATCATAATTATTACTATTATTATCATTATCATTATTATTACTTTAATTATCATTATTACTATTACTATTATCATCATCATTATCATTATCAAAATCACCACGCCTTCTCTCTTCTCTCATCTTTTTTCATTCCTATTCCTTACACATTCCTATTCCTTATTCCCCTCTTTTTCTGTCTCCATCTCAACTTCTCTCTCTTCCGTCTCTTTCTCAGATTCTATCTCTCCCTCATTCTCTTAGTCTCCGTCTCCATCTCTCTCTTTATCTTTCTTTCTTTCTTTCTCTCTGCCTCTGTCTCTTTCTCTGTCTCTCTCTCATTCACCCACACTCACTCACTAACTCACTCACACTTACACACACACACACTTACACACACACACACACACACACACACACACACACACACACACACACACACACACACACACACACACACACACACACACACACACTCGTCTCCGTACGTGTGCACGCGCGCGAACGTCTGTGCGTTTGTGGACGTGATAATCTCCTCTCAGATCTGACGACTTACGATGAAAAAAAAAGTGGGGCCGAAAAAAAAAATCACAAAGACTCCAAACCGATACCCAAGATGCGTCTCGTTACCTCCTTTCCTTCCTATCTTCTGCCTCTACCCTCCTTCTCTTCTTTCTCTCTTCCCCTTTCTCTTGACCCTTTATTTTTCCCTCTGCTTCCTCCTCCTCTACCTCCATATATTTATATATTTCTTCCTCCGAATTCCCCCTTTCTTCTCTCATTTCCCCTTCCTCTCGCCAAGATGTGTCTTCTTGCTTCCTTTCTTTCTATCTTCTGCCTCTACCCTCCTTCCCTTCTTTCTCTCTCCCCTTTCTCTTAACCCTCTGTTTCCTCCTCCTCTACCTCCATATATTTATATATTTCTTCCTCCGAACTTCCCCTTTCTTCTCCCATTTCCCAATCTTCCCATCCTCCCCCTCTCCCTTTCCCCTCCTCCTCTCTCCTCTCCCTCCCCATCCCCCCCTCTCCCCTTTCCCTCCTCCTCTCCCTCCCCCCTCCCTCCCCTCCCCTTTCCCCCTCCTCCTCTCCCCATTCCCCCCACCTCCTTTCCCCTTTCCCCTCTCCATTCCCCATCCGCCCCCTTTCTCCTCCTCCTCCCCCTTCCCTCAGTTAACCCTTTAAAGCCGCTAATAATCCAAACATCTTCCCGAAGGTGGATCGGGTATCTGCGCACATGTTGCCAGCTCGTCAAAAAATGCCCGATTAAACACATAACCTCCAGATCTCTTTTTTCTAAATGTAAATCTGATAATCACGATGATGATGATGATGATGATAACAATAACACTAGTAATAACAATAACAATCTAAATTAAAGTTATAATAAAAAAATAATAACAATAATAATAAAACAATAATCTTTTAAAAACGATAATAATACCAATGGGCTGATGATGATGATGATGATGATGATGATGATGATGATGATGATGATATGATGATAATGATAATGATAATGATGACGATGATGATAATAACCATCTTATGATCATTATGAGCCAATCTGCCACACAACACCACGAACTCCACAGACCGCACCGAGGAATGCAAATTACACCACAGACTCATACATCCCCCCCACCCCCTAAAAAATAAAAAAAAAAATAAAACAATGGCATCGATGGCACCACCTTCACGAGACAAAGAAACAAACAATTACCCACAATTACCCAACCCGGTGCCAGAAACATCAATTCCCGCAAGTTTCCCTTTCGGAAATGAGTGGGCGTGTCCCCCTTCCCCCCTCCCCCTCCTCCTCCTCCTCCCTTCTACCTTTCCCACCCCTAGTGTCATCACCCTCCTTCCCCCCCCCAACCCCCCCAAACCCCATTCGATGACGTCACGCAGGCCTTGTCGCTGACGTAACCAGGTATCGCTGTTGAGAGATAGCACAGGACGAGCCAAGGAAAGATAGACTACAGCTCTATATATCTCTTCTTCTCTTCTCTTTTCCTTCTCTTCTCTTTTTTCTTTTCTACCTTTCCTTTCCTTTCCTTTCCTTTCCTCTCCTCTTCTTTCTTCTCTCCTCTCCTCTCTTTCTGTTTCTCTCCCTCTACTTTCAATTCTTCCTCTCCTCCTCCTTTTTACCCTCTCTCTCAATCAAATCTTTCGTTCTTACTTTATTTTCTTCTCCCTCGCTCCCCCTCCCTCTATATCTGTGTCTATCTGTCTGTCTGCCTGTCTCTCTTTCAGTCCATCTCCCTGTCTCTTCCAAAATCACACATGACCTTTTACATTTTCTCTTATTTCTATTTCATATTCTTCATATTTCCTATTTTCGCTCTTCTTCTTTGTCGTCCAATCCTCCATGATGAATAACAAGAAAATATCTAACGTCAGACAAGACTGAAGCATATATGTGAAAATGGGGTTGCCTCCCCGTAGACTTTCTCCCGTTGCTGATACGGGGAAAAACAATGACGATGCATAATCAACAATAGAATTATACTACTGCCAAAGAGAATGATAATGCTGATCGTAACGTACGTCCAGTGCTCGTTTCTTCATTGATTACTTCCTTCTTTCCTCCATTCCTTCCTCCCCCTCCCTCCTACCCCTTCCTTTCCTTCCCACCTTCCCCATTCCTTCCTCCCCGCTACCCCCTTCCTTGCCTTCCCCACTTTCCCCATTCCTTCCTCCCTCCTACCCCCTTCCTTTCCTTCCCAACCTTCTCCATTCCTTCCTCCCTCCTACCCCCTTCCTTCCTTCCCACCTTCCCCATTCCTCCTCCCTCCACCCCCTTCCTTCCTTCCCACCTTCCCATTCCTCCCTCCCTCCTTCCCCCTTCCTTCCCTCCTCCCCCTTCCTTCCTTCCGCTTCCCATTCCTCCCTCCTCCTCCCTTCCTTCCCTCCTCCTACCCCCGTCCTTTCCTACCCCCACGTTCCTTCCCATTCCTCCTCCTCCTACCCCCCCCCTTCCTCCTCCACCATTTCCTCCCTCCCTCCTACCCCTCCTTTCCTCCCCACTCTTCACCCATTCTTCCCTCCCCTCCTACCCCCTCCTTCCCTCCCTCCTATTCCCCCATTCATTCCTCCCTCCCTCCTACCCCCTTCCTTTCCTTCCCCACCTTCCCCATTCCCCCCCCTTTCCCTCCCTTCCCTTCCCCATTCCCCCTCCTTCTAACCCTTCCGGTGCCTTCCCCAACCCTTCCTTCCTGCCCTCGCCCCCCTTCCTTTCCTTCCCGTCCTTCCCCATCCTCCCTCCCTCCTGACCCCCAGTCCTTTCCTTCCCGACGTTCCCCATTCCTCCCTCTCTCCCGTTCCTTCCCCACCTTCCCCTTCCTCCCCCCTTTCCTCGCTCCACCCCCTTCCGTCCTTGCCACCTATCCCCATTCCTGCCCCCTCCACTTCATCCATACTTCCCCTTTCCTATTCCTTCCTCGTTCCCCATATTCCTTGTCGCTGATTCAACGTGTGCTGATCCGTCGCCTTCCGAGCGATACAAGACGAGCGATAACCACACTTATTCACAAACGCGAGATGTGCGCCGTCACCGTTAGATCTTAATGCTCGCCGTTACATCACTCGAGACGAAATCATAACACGGACTGAGTCACACCAGACGGAGGGCAGTTAGAGAATCGCATTTCGACCCCCACTCCTCCCTCCCAAATTCCCACATCCCACTCCACCCTCCCATCCTTCCCCACATTTAAACACCCCATTCCCCTCCCCTTCCACCTCTCCCCCCCCACATTTCAAAACACCGCCTTTCCACCCCTCCACCTCTATCCTCCACATTTCAAACACCCTTTCCTCCCCTCCCCTCTCTCTCCCCCACATTTCAAACACCCCCCCCTCCCCCCTCCCACCTCTCTCTCCCCACATTTCAACACCCCTTCCCTCCCCCCACCTCTATCCCTCTCAATTCAACACCCCCTTTTCCTCATCCCCTCCCCCCACCTCTCTCTCCCCACATTTCAAAGACCCTCTTCTCCTCCTCCCTCCCCCCCCCTCTCTCCCCCACATTTCAAACACCCCCTTTCTCCCTCATCCCCCTCACCCCCCACCCCCAATAATCACAAGCGGGGTCATCATGCGCGCGCACGTTCGCAGTGATATGAGGGAAACGAAACCTTAGTTGGGTCTTTTATACGTATCATTGGTTATTAGTTGGAAAGTTCGAGAGAGAAGAGAGAGAGAGAGAGGAGAGAGAGAGAGAGAGAGAGAGAGAGAGAGAGAGAGAGAGAGGAGAGAGAGAGAGAGAGAGAGAAGAGAGAGAGAGAGAGAGAGAGAGAGAGAGAGAGAGAGAGGAGAGAGAGAGAGAGAGAGAGAGAGAGAGAGAGAGAGAGAGAGAGAGAGAGAGAGAGAGAGAGAGAGAGAGAGAGAGAGAGAGAGAGAGAGAGGAGAGAGAGAGAGAGAGAGAGAGAGAGAGAGAGAGAGAGAGAGAGAGAGAGAGAGAGAGAGAGAGAGAGAGAGAGAAGAGAGAGCAGAGAGAGAGGAGAGAGAGAGAGAGAGAGAGAGAGAGAGAGAGAGAGAGAGAAGAGACAGAGAGAGAGGAGAGAGAGAGAGAGAGAGAGAAGAGAGAGAGAGAGAGAGAGAGAGAAGAGAGAAGAGAGAGAGAGAGAGAGAGAGAGAGAGAGAGAGAGAGAGAGAGAGAGAGAAGAGAGAGAGAGAGAGAGAGAGAAGAGAGAAGAGAGAGAGAGAGAGAGAGAGAGATGAGAGAGAGATGAGAGAGAGAGAGAGAGAGAGAGAGAGAGAGAGAAGGAGAGAGAGAGAGAGAGAGAGGAGAGAGAGAGAGAGAGAGAGAGAGAGAGAGGAGAGAGAGAGAGAGAGAGAGAGAGAGAGAGAGAGAGCAGAGAGAGAAACAGAGAAACAGGGAGAGAGTGAGGGGGAGGGGGGAGTGGGGGCAGAAGCACGTGTCTGAGCGTGGACAGCTAACCCAAAAAAGAGAGTAAAAAGAAGGTAAAAAAAGGCACTAGAGACACATGTGAAGCACAGCATCTCTTTCGCCTACGCAGTTAAATCATTAAAGAAAATATGTAGACACCGCTGCCCCAAACAACTATAAAAAAACAACATAACAGTAACAATTTCAAAAAAGCCAGACATAAATCAACAAATAACATTTAGTCAACATACACAACAAACAAATTTAAGACAAAAGCAACCAAAACACCCAAAACTAGAACAAAAACAAACAAAAAACAACAAACAGTAAAACGAGTGATCAACAAAAACAAACAAACAAAAAACAACAAAACAGCCTAAAAACGAGTGATCAAAAAACAAAACAGCCTAAAAACGAGTGATCATCAAACACAAACAACAAAAACAACAAAAAACAAGAGTGATCAACCAAAAACAACAAAAAAACAAAAACAAAAAAGAAAAATACCTTCCACACAGCCCAGGCGATGAGGCAGGTGACGAAGACGACGAGAAGGGCATCCATCCCGACCCCTATGACCCCTACCCCCCTTCTCTATCTCTCTAGCTCTCGATGACCTTTGACCTTGGGGGGAGGGGGGGGACTTCACTCCTCCTTTCCCTTTATTGCAACTTCTGTTTCAAAGAAGTACTTAATTCGGAGTCACTTTTATATACATATATAGGTTGGTAATTCTGATATCAACGCGAGTGCTTTGTTTGCTTTTGCGTTTCCCTTTCTTGGCTTGAGGTGGAATCGCGTAATGTTGCTTGCTTGGGAGGGCGCCCGTTTCCTTTGTTTGGTTTGTTGGAGGAGGAGGGAGGAGGGGGGAGGATGTAGAGAAAGAGAGGAGGAGAGAGAGAGAGAGAGAGAGAGAGAGAGAGAGAGAGAGAGAGAGAGAGAGAGAGAGAGAGAGAGAGAGAGAAGAGAGAGAAGAGAGAGAAGAAGAGAGAGAGAGAGAAAAGAACCGAAGCGAGCTTCCTCCTCCCGCAGCAGCAACACCAACACGCCTCCAACACGAGAGCCACAGGAGGCGACCGCCTTCCGAGCCGCACCGATCAGTCAACAAAAATCCCGAGTATTTTCCTGCTTTCCTTTCCCTCACTCGCGACCACTTTACGAGCCACTTCCGCGGCGCCGAGAGGCCTTCCCGCCGTCACCAAGGCCAATCCAGAGGGAAAAAATCACCGCAAATAGCCCGCGAAGAACCCGACGCGTCCGGCCTGCTTGGGCGATGCCAGACGGGCGCGCAGGGGGCACGAGTGGCACTGGGTCGGCGGCACTGTTATGGAAGCCCTGCAGGCTGCGCGGGGGGCGACGGCACGGGCGCGGGTGCCATGAGCGTCTGCGGCGAGCGGCGCGGCGGACGAGTGGCCCTGCCGCCGCGGTTGGCCAGTGCCCGTGTTGGCCGATGCCCTAATTGGCCGTGCGCGGGGTCATGGAGCCAGCGCCGCCGGGCAGGACTATTCTCGCCCGGGCCGCGTTTATTTGGATAAGGCCTAATTTGGCCGCAATGCTTGGCCTCTGACTTGCGGCGTCTGGAGGAAGCGTCACTAGTGCAACCCGCGATTTTTTCTCCTCTCTCTCTCTCGGGTCTTTGTTGCCGTTTCTTCCCCCCCTCTCTGTGACCGCTCTTTCTCATACTCTGTGTGTGTGTGTGTGTGTGTGTGTGTGTGTGTGTGTGTGTGTGTGTGTGTGTGTGTGTGTGTGTGTGTGTGTGTGTGTGTGTGTGTGTGAGAGATACCCCGCCTTGAGATGCACCCCAGGGCCGGTGTGGGTTACGACGGGACGATGGGGCGTATTTCATTCCGTATCCGAATTTCTTTACTTTTGAACTCTCTCTCTCCTCTCCCCTCTCCCCCTCTCCTCTCCCTCTCTCCCTCCCTCCTTTTCCTTTTCCTTTCCTTTTCCTTCTCTCTCTCCCTCTCCTCTGCTCACACCCTCACTCTCATTCTCCCACTCACCTCACTCTCACCCGCACTCACTCTCCTCTCGCTCCATTTTCGTCGTTTTTTCTTTCTTGTTCCGCTATTGCTTCCCCAATCTCAGCTCATCCCTAGTCTCCTTTCCTCGCTCCCTCTCCTCTTCTCACTTCTCTTTCTCATTAACCTCTACACTTCCTCTTACATTCCTTCCCCTTCCTTCCTATCCTTTACCACCCTCTCCCCTCACCCTCCTTCCTTCTTCCTGTCTTCCTTCTTTCCTTTCATTCCCTTCTTCCCTCCTTCCTTCCTTCCTTCCTTCCTTCCTTCCTTCCTTCTTCCTTCCTTCCTTCCTTCCTTCCTTCCTTCCTTCCTTCTCTTCCACCTTCCTTCCCTCCCTTCCCTCCCTCTTTCCAGTCAAACAGCGGACGCGGCCCACCACACCGCCCTTTCCGTTTAATTAAAAATCCGTACTATTGTTTCCCTCTCCTCTCCCTCCCCTCCCCCCTCCCCCTCCCCCCAACCCCTTGTCCCAGTGACCTCAGATTGCAGCGGAGATGAAGAAGGAAGAGAGAACAGTAAAGGAAGGGGAGATAGGGAGGGGGAGAAAGGAGAAAGAGAGAGAGAAAGAGAGAGAGAGAGAGAGAGAGAGAAGAGAGAGAGAGAGAGAGAGAGAGAGAGAGAGAGAGAGAGAGAGAGAGAGAGAGAGAGGAGAGAGAGAGAGAAGAGAGAGATAGAGAGAGAGAGAAAGATGAGAAGTAGAGAGAGAGAATAGAAGAGAGAGAGAGAAGGAAAGAGAGAAAGAGAACGAGAGATGAAAGAGAGAAAGAGGATACACGCAGACAGACCAGAAATCCAACCCCAAGCAGACAAAAGAGGAAATACAACACCCTTTCTCTCCTTCCCCCTTCCCCCTTCCCCCTTCCTTTCCTCCTACTTTCCCCAAAAACAAAACAAAACCACGCAACATACTAACACCAAGGCAACGGCATCGCCAGAATGCAAATCACTCACGGAGCGCCGATATAATTATTCATTTCCCGTCGATTGTGTGCAATTTGCAAAACGGCATTACGAATATAAGCAATGGCAAATTTTACCTGGAAAATGTAATTAGGGTTCATGATAACACAGAGGAGGGAGGCAACAGAAATAAAGAGCGTAGAGAGAAAGACAGACGGATAGACAACCAGGCAGAAGGAGAGAGGAGAAAGACACACACACACACAACAAACAAACAAACAACAAACAACAAGGAGAGAGAAGAGAGAGAGAAGAAAGAGAGAGAGAGAGAGAGAGAGAGAAGAAGAGAGGGAGAGGAGAGAGAGATGAGAAAGAGAGAGAGAAGAGAGGAGGAAGAGAGCAAAAGACCAAAAGAGGGGTTGAGAGGAAAGAGAAGAAAGAGGAGGAGAGGAGGCAAATATAAGAAGGAGTGCATAAGGAATGCAAAAGGAAGGAGCGAAGGAGGTGGAGGAGCGGCGCTCTTGTGTTGGATCCAAAGGCTCGCGACAAAAGAGAGAGAGGGAGGAGGGAGGAGAAAGGGAGGGAGGTGGAGAGGGGAAAGGGAGGGGGGTGAAGAGGGAGGGAGAGAGTGGCAGGTGGGAGGGGAAAGGAAGGGGGATGAAGAGGGTGGAGGGAGAAGGAAGGATGGTGGGGGAGGGGAAAGGAAGGGGAATGAAAAGGGATGGAGAGGGGGAAGGGAGGGAGAAGAGGCAGGTGGAGAAGGGAGAGGGAGGAGAAGGAAGTGGGATGGAGGGGAGGAGGGAAGGAGGGATGGTGGGAGGGGGAATGGAGGAAGAAGGGAGAGAGAAGGGAGGGAGTGGAGTAGGGAGAAGGAGGGAGATAGAGAGGAAAGGAAGGGAGCGAAGCTTCAAAAACCCGGACGCGAAAAACTAACCAACACAAAAAGATATCCACAAAAATATAATATAATTCTGTACCCAAAGACATACGTCAATTCCCTCTTCCCGCTCGCATCCGTGTGTGCGCCAGGACGTATATGAAAGTGTGCGCGTTGCATTTAGATAGTTATACACCCATAGATATTCAAATAAAATACTTCTAAATATGGAAGATTCGGTCTTTTTGGCGCATCTACTCCATATGCAAGTCCGCGTGAGCTTCGGCACACCGCTTATAACGTCATTCTCAATATCATCCCGCATGTGGCACGTCACAGCCATCCCAACTTAGTTCTACTCCTCTCCCCCCACCCATCTCCCTACTCCATTCCCTGTATCATAAACATTTCTCACCTGCACACATCCAGTTCTCTCACTTCTACCTCAAACACTCTCTCCTCCGTACATCCTCCCATGCTTCTCTCTCTCTCTCTCCACCTCCTGTCGGCTGCTGTGCGCGCCTCCATATCTTTCTCGCACTCCCTTTCTCTCTCTCCACATCCCTCAATACTCAAGATCTCAATCAGCTACCACTTCTGTCCTGTCGCCCACACCACCCTGTCACCCCCCACCACTTCAATCACCAGTGTTGCGTGCTGGACTACCCATCACTTTCTTACTATGTCTGATCCTCTCACTGTACCACTCTCTCCTATCGTTCACTCACCCTTTCTACACCTCTCTCCCCCACTATCTACCGCATTATCATCTATCCCTATCCTACTCACTGCTACAACCAAACATATATTCGAGGTACTCCGACTCCCCCCCAGCGCCACACCATACACCTCTGCACCGATTCCCTCATCAAATCGGTTACATCACTCAATAACCACACACTCTAACATAATCCAACTAACTCATCAGATTTGCGAAACAAAAAAAAAAAAAAAAAAAAAAATCATGCACAAGTCCTACCAGATACTAACCAACACCACTTCTCTACCCTATGACACTCCTCTACCCCAGCCTATCCCCTCCCTTTCCGCTATGCGTCGATAAATCACCACCTCGCTATGCCGCGACCTCTATGAGAATACACGTATACAACCTAAGAAACCGATTTTCGCCAAACCACACATCCAAATGTACCCTAGGGCTCACTCAACCATCAACCCGCCGCGCTATCTGACTCACTTACACCTAGTATTGAAACAACAATTAGCCCTAGCAACCTACCCCTAACAACAGCAACCAACACCCGCCCCACTACATACACCTCATGTCAATACAGACAGATACAGACGGACCCAAAAAAAGACAACCAGACCAACGAGACTTGGAGGCCAGCAAGGCCCATCATCAAAACCAAGCCCCTTAACGCTAAAGCAATTAAATACTTAACCGCCACACACGCACCATATCGATATCAGCCAACCAACCCGATAGTGAAAAACATTACCCAGACCCATCAATAAATTTATGACTACCATCCTCCAAACTTGTTCCACTTTTCCCCACAAAAACAACACCTGACCAGCCTAAGTCCCACACACTCAGCACCCGTACATAGTACTAATAGCAATACCAAACAATTGAACACACAGCCATACGCACAATAACAATTTTCAACAAATGATTCAGTAATGATGATGATGATGAGAGTTGTAATTGTCGTTGTTATCATCACCGGCATTGTTATAATTGGTTGTTGCTCTGTGCTCACCATCATTGGCATGACTATCATCCCTATTATATTATCATTATTCATCATCGCCATTACACTATCACCACCATCTTTCATGTCACCATTACAATAACACAAAGCAATAACCAATAAACCAAGAAGCAAGACAAAAAAAAAAAAAAAAAAAATACAATAAAAAAAAAAAAAAAAAAATCCCCCCCTCCCCCTTCCCAGCACGCTCTGCCCTCCCCCGGGGCGAGAGACGACTCCCCACCCCCACCCCCGACCCCACCCCCCCGCCCCGAGCCAAAGATGCCCACCCGGGAGACAATGCGCGACGCCTGGATGACACTTCGGTAAACAGGTGCCTTTTTTCTCTCTTTGTTTCGTTCTGAGATGATACGTCATTTTTTTTTTTTTTTTTTTCTTTTTTTCTTTCTGTGTGTGTGTGTGTGTTGTGTGTGTGTGTGTGTGTTGTGTGTGTGTGTGTGTGTGTGTGTGTGTTGGTGTGTGTGTGTGTTGTGTGTGTGTGTGTGTGTGTGTGTTGTTGTTGTGTGTGTGTGTGTGTGTTGTGTGTGTGTGTGTGTGTGTGTGTGTGTGTGCGGCGCGCGTGCCTGCGTGCTGCGTGCATGCGTCTGCGTGCGTGCGTGCGTGCGTGCGTGCGTGCGTGCTGCGTTCATGTCGTGCGTGTCGTGTGCGTGTGAATGCGTATGTGAATGACTGCGTGCGTGTAGCCTCCCGGAACCGCCTTCGCCCGGCCAAGCGCCAGGCCAAGGCAGCGCCGCGCAGACTACCTGGCCGAGCACGAAGCCGAAGCCGAAGCCGAGCGAGGCGTCGGGGCCGAGGCCGTCGGGGCGATCTGGGTCACGGACCCTCGCCCGCGACCGCCACGGCCGGACGCCCTCAAGAGCCCGAGACTGCGCGTGCATATCCAAGTAGATCTCTGTGTACAGGTGCACATGTATGTACATGCATTTATGTGTGAAATAGTTTATGATATACATACAACATCATAACAGGATATAATAATATATATATATATATATATATATATAATATATATATTATTATATATATATATATATATATATAAACACACACACACACTGTGTGTGTGTGTGTGTTTTCTTATATATATATATATAATTATATATATTATATATATATATATATATATTATATATATGCATACACACATACAAAAATAAAATCAAATGCCAGACCCAGAAAAACAGACATGAATATCCCTAATCATGGAGAGGAGAGAAGAGAGGAGAAAAACAGAGCCGCGGGAATATTAACCTGAGTCAATATTGTCTTTTAATATCGTCGTAAACCAATCTGTTGTTTTGTTGTTGTTTTTCACCGTGAAAAAAAATTAAACACCTGAGCCGAGTTCTTCACTTCTTCAATTGCGCAGAAATGAAAGGAAAGAAGAAACAAAAAAAAGCAAGGAATTCTTTAAAAAAAGAAGTACAACGCAAAATACATTTAAAAAAAACGACCAAACAATGACAAGAATGTATCAACAAAACTATAAACATCTACATACATACATAACACCAACATCAAAAAAATATATATACCATAAGAGCAACCAATCTTCAGATAAGCATAAACATAAGACAAGAAAAAAGGGGAAATATGACGACACCAGGAACACGAGAAATAGAAGAAAAAGCGTTAAGTCAGTCAACAAATAAAATCAAGTCCCCAGAGGAGGGCGATACAGGCATCTAAAGAGCAAAATTCCCAGAAAATGCACAGGAACGGGAAACACAAAGAGGAGGGAGGGAGCGGAGGGAGGGGGGAAGGGAAGAGGAGCAAAGGAGAAGGCAGAGTAAAGCGGGAAGAGGGGAAGTGGGAGGGGAAGGAGGGGAGAGGAAGGAGGAGGAGGAGAAAGGGAGGGAAGGGAAGAGGAGGGAGGAGAAGGGGGAGGGAAGAGCGAGGGAGGGAAGGAGGAGGTGGAGGGAAGGAGGGAGGTGGAGGGAAGGTGGGAGAGGAGGGAGGGGGAGGGAGGGAGGAGGAGAGAGAGAGAGAGAGAGAAAGAAAAGAAAAGAGAAGAGAGAGAGAGACGAGAGAGAGAGAGATGAGAAGAGAGAGAGAAGAGAGAGACCGAGAGAAGAGAGAGAGAGAGCAGAGAGCAAGAGAGAACTAGGCGGGGGGGAGGTGAGGGGGAAAACAGTGCATGTGCGATCCTCGCCCGCCCACTGCACGAGGGCCGGCCTGGCGACACCTCCCCCCCCTCCCCCTCCCCCCTCCAACGTTTATCGCGCACATCACCTCCGTAACTCAGTGCCTAACGATGCCAGCTTACCTCACCGTGCGTCCCTTCCCCCTCACCTTTTCGCACCCTTCCCTCCCTCCTCCTCCACCCCGCCAAAGTCACACTCCCCTAGCGCAGCAAGACACAAGACCCGCTCGTCACCCTTCACCGAGTCAACTTAGGCTACGAGGCTGTCAGAGATGTGCCATTCACAACCGCCGCCACCCCGCCGCGCCCTGTCGTTACCACTTTGCACTCTC
>NW_020869858.1:1424651-1442151 GCF_003789085.1 Penaeus vannamei
CGGCGCGCGCGTTCGGCTTGACCAGCCAGGAGCCTCGTCTGATTTGTTCAGGGAGATTCTCACTAATTGAATGTTTGGATATAATCTTTATTTTCCTCCTTCCCTCCCTCCTGTCTCTCTCTCTCTCTCTCTCTCTCTCTCTCTCATCTCTCTCTCTCCTCTCTCTTATATATAAATAAATAAATAAAAAATATAATATATATATATATATATATATATATATATATATATATACATATATATTCATATTTATATATATATACGTATATACATATATATCTTATGTTATAACACACACACACACACACAACACACACACATATGTATATATATATATATATATATTTATATATATATATAATATATATTATTGTATGTATATAAATGTATATAATACATATATATACTACATATATATAATATAATATATATATATATATATATATATATATACATACATATATATATATATACATATATAGACATATAAATATAACATATATATATATATATAATATATATATATATAATATATATATATATATATTACATACATACACATATATATATATGTATATATATATGGTAATTTTTCTATATTACGTCCGCATAACCGATATCGACGATTTTCGTATAGTTGGATTCCTCTCACTCTCCACATTGCAAATATATAGTTTTTTTGTGCGGAACCCCCCCCCCCGTTAGCGACAAACTTGGCCCCGATAGCAGGGGAGGGCATGAAGGTTCCAGGGAAAATGCGGGGTTAAATAACACTAAAATATAACGCACAGTGAAAATAACCATGGTTATTCACATAACTTTCCATTGCAGGGGGCTGTGCCCCTGCGACCCCCCTGGGGGGGGCCGCCCCCAACCCCCGCCGAGGAAACAAAACCACCACGTATTCCCGGCAGGCTAGAGCGTTACACAATCATCGTCGATGTCGGAGCGGCGGGCGTAATTACAATTACCTCGTAAGATTCCACTGAATCAGCATATTAACCTATTATAGTCAGCATTGTATATAGAGACGATTGTAGTATAATCAGGATGAACAGGGTGGCCCGCCCTCGTCGGCGGGTTTTGCGCCTCTTTCGATGTTACACCGATGGCCTCAAGGTCGATTTTCCCTTCCTCTGGAATAACGACATTCGTATTCCTAACCGAAATAACCGTCGCGTTCAGAAGTCAGTCATAGCCGCCGCGATGGCCGAGTGTGGAGGGTGCTCGTATTCGGAGACGGATTTTCTGCGCGAAATTGCAACTAGCCAGGAAAAAATGCTAGAGATGTGCTTCCGCCACGGCTCCTCCGTCGGAGAAAGCCTGCGGCAGGTGCGGGCAGCCAGCACGCCTGGACCTGAAAAAGAAAAGACCTGCCGGACGCACCCTGCCTCCTTCACATTCTGCGGCAAAGGAGCACCCTCCCTACTAATTAGTGGCATTAATCAATCAGGTTAGTACCTTAAAAATCCTAGGTTATTGTAGGTTATCGGCTCCGCATATAGTTCGTGTGCGCTCTATCCTGCCGTGAATACGTGGTGGAGGTTTTGTTTCCTCGGCGGGGGTTGGGGGCGGCAGCCCCCCAGGGGGGCAGGGCGCAGCCCCCTGCAATGGAAAGTCATGTGAATAACCATGGTTATTTTCACTGTGAGGTTATATTATTAGGGTAATTTTATATATTACGTCCGCCGCTCCTACATCGTCGCCCCCGCTATCGGGGCCAAGTTTGTCGCTAACGGGGGGTTTCCGCGCAATAAAACCTACATATTTGCATTGTATAGAGTGAGAGGAATCCAACAATACCAAAATCGTCGATATCGGTTATGCGGACGTAATATAGAAAAATTACCAAGTGAACTTAACGAATCAGAAAAAATGACATATGGTCGTGGGTCGTCGATAGTGCAAAATCAATAGCTTTGTCAATAGCAAAAAGTTCGGCAATAAAGATCGATGTATGATTCGGCAGTCTGAATCTCAATTCACATTCAGTCGACCATACACCCGCACCCACAACTTGCTAGGTCTTGGAGCCGTCGGTATATATATGAAAAAAGTAGATGTTTAATAAGGATCTCTCTGAACCTCTGGCGTACCTCCACCTCCGGCGCCATGGTTGGTCGATGGAAGCCAAGCTTCCATGATGGTAAAAATTGGGCGTTTCCCATGGCGCTATATTTGTTTGAACCAGGGTATCGATGGTAGAGAGATCTATACTACTTTTTGGATGAGGTCGTGGAGTCTTGCGGTAAAGGGCCTAATGGCACCATTACCATTAGGGTGGCTCGGGTCTCAAGCCACCTTTACGGCTGAGGTCAGTTGGAGGGAGGTAATCCTGACTCCACCTCAAGACTTGTGCATTTGAGGGCTCCAAGACATCTACGCACACATGCACTCTGCACAGTATTTAGTCCATTCAAATTTGAGTCTGATGCCGAACCACATAAAGAATAACAGCAGGTATTTTATAGTAAATCTTTCAAGGAGGAAGTAAGCCGCAGGTCCGTCGCGGGTGGCGCCATCTCTTGTCATTCTCTTCCCGTCGCAGCAGAGATGGGAGACTAAGGCATTTTGACCACTGGCGGGATTTCGGGTACAGTACATCACTACACAATGTCCACGATTTCATTCCAGCAGAACGAACTCTAAAAGAAGCTCTACGAAAAATCAAAATATACAACCCTAATATAGACTTATTATTCACAGGTGCAGATCATTTAAAAGAAAGAATATAAAAGAAAATGGATCCAGGGGGTATTGACTACACAAATGTCTAAAACCCTATAAAAGAAGAAAGTAGAAGAAAATATAATATCTACTTTACTTGTCTATTCTTTCTTTTATAGGGATTCAGACCAAACTTCTACTATGCAATCGTTTGTTTGTTTTTTTTCAAATACAGAGTCAACAGCACGTGATAATGTCTGTCATTGTCTTACTGTTGTAACCGACGGAGCTTTACTCTCAATTACGAATCTTAGTTTTACTTTCCTATTCTTTTCTTTCTTCTTCTTTTATAGGGTTTTAGACCAAACTCTAACTATTTATTTATCAGTTTTTATCTTCAATGCAGTCAACGGATGTTTACTCACAATCATGATTATATGTTTTCCTTTCTCTTTCTCCTTCTTTCTTCTTTTATTTAATGCTGATAGTGTTAACGGTGACATTGATATCGATATTATCACCAATACACTCATCGTTACAATCATTAATATTAATTCTACTTTCCTCTTCTTCTTTTCTTTTACTTTCCTGTTCTTCTTTTCTCTGTTTTCCTATTCTTTCTTTCTTCCACTTTCCTATTCTTCTAGGTTTAACTAACTACATATTCATTTATCAGTTATTTTTTCAATAACAGTGTCAACAGCACGTGATAATGTTTGTCATTGTTTTACAGTTTTGAATATTAATTTTACTTTCCTATTCTTTTCTTTCTTCTTTTATAGGATTTTAGACCAAAGTTTACTATTCATTAATCAGTTATTACATAATTTGCTTTTATATAGAGTCAACAGCACGTGATACTGTTTGTCATTGTTTTACAATTTTGAATATTAATTTTACTTTCCTATTCTTCTCTTTCTTCTTTTATAGGATTTTAGACCAAAGTTTACTGTTCATTAATCAGTATTATCATATATTTGTTTTTGAAATACGAGAGTCAACAGCACGTGATACTGTTTGTCATTGTTTTGCCGTTGTAACCGAGCGGATGTTTACTCAGTGTCACTCGGAGATAACCTTCGCCTCGACCGGTAAGATATATCCCCTTTCTCCCCGTTTTTCGCTGTAATTTTCGTGATTTGGGGAGTTATTGGTTACTTGGCGAGTGATGGGGCTTGAATAAGGGGTTTGTGTTATTGTAGGATGTTTGGAAATGAAGAGGTTATTTTATTTTACGTAATTTCTTTGTTTTCGTTTCGGTCTTTGTTGGTATGCGTGAAGTGGGGGTCCTTTTGGTTCTTTGGAATAGGAAGCAGTGTTGTGTCTTGCCTTGCTGCATTGTCAGTGGAAGAGGGTAAGACTCGTTCGTCCTTTAGTATAGCGAGGCATTACTACATTATTTTAGATGGGAGTATATGGGAAAATGTAGTTAAGTAATCAATACTTAGTTTTTATCCGTTTTCAAGACGCGTATTGAATATCCATTTTTTGTTATATTTATTTATTTATTATTTTTTTTTTTTTATCTGTGAAAGAATTTCTTATGTGAAAGGTATCTCCGATTTTGTTTATATATCCATTATGTGAACTGTTTTACCACATAAAACTACACCAGGTTTTGTATATTGTGTTGTAGGTTAATGTTACCAAGAGCAATGGACAGAGATAGAGAGGAAATGGACACTTCCATCTTATAGAGTATAAGTAATAGTCATAGACAACATATGCAATACAGGTACAGCTGCTGCGGCTTCATATTCACCATGGAAGGACGAAAATATCCCCTGCATATGACCACTCTGAGACTAAAGTACATAACACCCTCACACAGCCAGAGTTCTGTTTCTAGAAGTTGGCAGGAAGTGCTATGAATGGGAGGACATGGATGTGGCTTGTCTTTCATCTAGGAAATAATGAGACAGTTGGAGAGGTTAGGCTTGGGTCTTGGGTTCGCATGATACTCTGGTTTTGGGACTTTATCTCTATTTAGGGTGTACTGATTTGTTACTGATTAATGCGCAAGTATGATACTTAGCTATGACAGTAGGTGGTATATAGGGTAGGCCTCTGGTGTAGGGTGATGGTGGATGAGTCGGTGTGGCATATAAGCTGTTGGTGACAAACGAGCCCTGACATACAAGCTCCTTGTTAACATATTTTTAGAATAATATCACTTTATTTACTCTTTATGTATTTATACCAGGGATTTTGTTCTTCCAAGATGACTGAAAATTCATAAGTTTAAAATAGACAACAATTTTATTAATAAAAATTAACATTTCTACTTCCTCCTCTCCAAACAGGTAATGCATTAACAAACTGTCATCACTGAGTAAGAATGAAGTGCTTTGTGGTGTTACTAGCCCTTTCGGCTGTCACAGCTGCATGGCGAGGACCTTTCCGGAAGTTTTTATCGAGTGGTGGTGACCTTACAATTCCAGCAGAAGAATGGGAAAGATGCTGGGAAACCCTCTTCCTTACCCCCTTTTGGAAGCTGGGAAAGTTAAGGTAATTTTATGCATGAGAAGTGGCATGTGGTAGGCATGCCTATGTTTATGTATGTTATTTTTTCATCTCTGTTACTTTTTAACCTTCTTAGTATATGCAAAGGAAGTAAGTTAAAGTGCACAATGATAGGAAAACAAAATAGATTCAAATATCCTGTGAGAATGTATGCCAGTTAGATGAAGTAAACATAATGTAAGATCCTGGTAGAATAAAATATAAAAGAGTAAAATTAATTGCATCAAAAGGACATATCAAATGAATGAAAAATGAAATAGTAAATCATATAATTCATATTTTATTGTCAACAGGAAGCAAGGTCGTTAAGTCGTGTTAGCATGGGCCATCGCCACGGGCACAGTTTCTCAGGCTATTTCACCGTCAACAAAGAGTACAACTCCAACCTCTTCTTCTGGTTCTTCCCTTCGAGAGTAAGTTGATAAGTATGATTATTTTGATCTTTCCCTTTGAATGTTTATCAGCTTTTTCTCTTGGCTTTGGTTTGGGGCTACTAACGTTTCTTTTAGGTGATATTGTGTGATATTGAAAAGAATCCCATTCTGAGAAGACTAATGAAAGTATTTGTTAAATCTGATTTTATTTTCAAATTTACCATTTTTATTTTGTGATTGTTGATGTGGCTATTATTCTACTACTTCTCTTTTTTATTTCCCATTTAAAGGGTCTTAGATTAGATTTCTTTGGTTCTGCAATATAGATATATAATGTCTATCATTTTTTTTTCTTTGTAGATTTTTTTTAGTATATTGAACTACTTTGTGAGGGTCTTGGTTTATTTTTTCTGTCGATGACCCTAAAAATTCTTTGCTTCTTCGATGTAGATATATAATGTCTATCATTTTTGTTCTTTGTAGATTTTTTTTTGTATTTTGAAATCCTTTCTGAGAGTTTTAGATTATTTTTTCTGTCGATATCCCCTAGATTTCTACGGTTCTTTGAATTAGTTATATAATGTCTTATCATTTTTGTTCTTTGTAGCGTTTATTTTGGCATGTTGAACTCCTTTGTAGATAGTTGCTCCTCACCGATAAAGAACAGGCTTACTTTTGGTTTGTGAATTTTCTTTTCTTCAGGCCTTTCGAATGTATTATATGGAATAAACCTCAGATAATGAAGGAAGAGTGTTTAGCAGATTCATTTTTTATATACCACCTGCAAAAGGGGTGATTTTTCCAATTTTGTTTTTTGTGGGTGTTGTTTCTGTGGTCAGTTGTTATCCATGTTTTAGCTGATCTTATGAAATTTATCATTGCTTTTGTTATTATTCTTAACAATATTGTCTCTTTAGTATTGATGCATTTTTTCCACAACCTGCACCAGGCTAGGGCAAGAGAGGATTTCTAGAATTCCTTGTATGCAGATTATGGGATTTAGACTTGGCGGAAATGACTCTACTTCCTCTATTCCAGTCCAAGCCAGAAAATGCGCCAGTCTTGGTGTGGCTTCAAGGAGGGCCGGGTGGCTCGTCCCTCTTCGGACTCTTTGCCGAACACGGACCATTCACCATTGACCAGGACCTTCACATCGTTCCCCGCAAGTAATCCCTGGACGAAGACCCAATGTCCTCTATATTGACAACCCGGTTGGGACAGGTATGTTTTTTTTTTTTTTTTTTTAAATTTATTTATTTATTTTTTATTTTTTTAAATTCTTTTTCATTTCCTTTTTTTCCCTTGTTTTCTGACTCTTTCCCCTCTTCATCTGCCTCATCCTCTCCTCTTCTTCTTTATCTGCCTTTTCCTCTTCTGTCTGTTCCTCTTCATCCTCCTCCTCCTCTTCTTCCCTCCTCCTCCTCCTCCTTTCTGTGTTCTTCTTTCCTCTTCCTATTTTGCCTCTCTTTCACTCTCTCCTCTTCTCATCCTCGTCCTCTTCCTCTTCCTTCCTCTTCTCCTCCCCTTCCCCACCCCTTTCCCCTCACCTTTCCCTTTCCCTTCCTGCCCTTTACCATCCCACACCTCTCCTCCTCCTCCTCCTCCTCCTCTCTCCTCCTCCTCCTCCTCTCTCCTCTCTCCTCCTCCTCCTCCTCTTCCTCTTCCTCTTCCTCTTCCTCTTCCTCTTCCTCTTCCTTTTCTTCCTCCTCCTCTTCCTCCTCCTTTTCTTCCTTCCTCCTCCTCCTTTCCTCTTCCTCCTCCTCCTCTTCCTCCTCCTCCTCCTCCTCTTCTCTTCCTCTTCCTCTTCCTACTCCTCCTTCCTCCTCTCCTCCTCCTCCTCCTCCTCCTCTCCTCCTCCTCTCCTCTCCTGTATTTTAAGATGATTTTTTTGACGTGTCAGTAGTAACTGCATTTGTTATTATGGTTAATCTCATTTGTGTTGTAGGTGAAGATACAGAGCATATAAGATGTAAGATGTATATTCCTATGACTCGTCTTTATAAATTTTTACATGATTCTAATGCTATGGCATGATTATGTGTTATGTAATTTTCAACGTTTTTATTTAATTTCCAGGGTTCAGCTTCACAGAAAACGATGCAGGCTATGCCAGGAACCAGACAGACGTTGGCCGTGATCTGTACGCAGCAGTTTTGCAGTTTTTCACCCTCTTCCCAGAATTGCAACGGAATAGCTTCTTTGTTACTGGAGAATCATATGCTGGTATGTGGGAGAATAGTGACTGATTAATGAGTATGTGAGCTGTCATTAGCCCTTTATTTATTTTTTTTTTAGAATTAGTGTTTTGATTTTTTATGATGTCAGGTCGTGAAAAGACAAAATAACAAATATGAGGTTAAACTGTGTGACTGTTCTTTGTTTTGAGCACCATTATTAGTGTTTTCATACATGTATATGTTTAAATTTACAGGGAAGTATGTTCCAGCTTTAACATACACCATTCATAAGGAGAACCCAACGGCAAAAATCAAAATTAACTTGAAAGGTGAGTTTAAGGTATTCTTTTCAGTTGCGGATTAGCAAAAGGTTTGTTGATATTGAGAAATAAGGATTAACGGGAAGAATTGCGCATATGTTTTGTATTTATATTAAGATTAATTTTTATATTGGCTCAAATGATGGGTAACTTTTGAAGAAACTGGCGTGTATTTATATATACATTTTCTGTACTATGAGCAAGATGATATTATTGATACAGTGGAGTAAATATTATGTTTTGGGTAAACTGAGGGTATCTTGATTTTGGAAAGTGATAGGAGTATTTTAACCAGCAATTTTATTTCATTTTCATCACCTATTATTTCATCAGTACCCTCATCATCCCCATTTATCATTACTATTTGTATTACATCACCTTCTCCCTCTCCATTTCTATCATCTCCCTCTCCATTTCTATCATCTCCCTCTCCCTCTCCATTTCTATCATCTCCCTCCCTCTCCCTCTCCCTCTCCTCTCTCCTCTCCCTCTCCCTCTCCCTCTCCCTCTCCTCTCCCTCTCCCTCTCCCTCTCCCTCTCCCTCTCCCTCTGCCTCTGCCTCTGCCTCTGCCTCTCCTGCTGCCTCTGCCTCTCCTTCGCCCTCTCCCTCTCCGTCATCCTCACCATCACCATTGAAATTGATCATATTGTTATATGCAATAACAATAATAATGAAAATAAAGATTTTTCCGAAATATCCATTTTCTTGTGGGATCTATGCACAAACAGTCATTACCCCTTGTTGTCTGGGTAATCACCAGACAACAAAAAATAAGCCTACGCATCCTCAGCCGATTTCCCCATTCCTTGAGTTGTCAAAAAAGAATTTACTTTTTTTTCTAATACTGTTGATATTGATGTTTTTATTTGACATAATGATCATGTGTTTAAAACCTTTGTCCAATTTTCGCAGGTATGGCTATTGGCGACGGCCTCTGCGACCCTGTGTCAATGGTCGATTACGGGGACTTCTTGTACCAGGTCGGCCTCATCGATGACTTGGACCTCATCTACTTCAAGCAGGAGAGTGCCAAGGCGGTGGACTTCATTAACCAGCAGGAGTGGATCAAGGCCTTTGAGGTAGTGGCGACCGCGTAGACTGATTGATCGATTGGTTTTTATTATGGTTGTTGTTATTAAGATTTTCTAGTGAAGGGTTTGTGTTTTTTTTTTTTTTTTTAATTTTTTTAATTTTTTTTTATTATTATTATTGATTGGGATATAGATGCCTAATGCATCATCGTCGACGTTGACTTGGACCTTGACGTCGTCATCATCGTAATCACCATCACCAGTGCAATCAGTACATCTTTTCGTGCCTTAAATAATTTTTTAGCATTCCCATTTTCTGTTCTGTCCAAAAAATAAAAAGATGCAGTACTGTATAAAAGTTATCAGTGAAGAGATTGGTTTGATATTTCCCTAACAGGTGTTCGACAGTCTTCTGAATGGCGACAAAACAGAAGGTCCGTCTTACTTCACCAATGTGACTGGACTTACCAAACTTCAACTTCCTAGCACAGGGGGAACCTAAGGTATGATCTGCGTGACATAGAGAACAGAATTAATGGCAGTCGTTCAAGACGTTCATAATTTAATGCTAATGCTCCCATTTGCGATACTGTTGTCTCTGAATTTATTTTCATATTTGTGTATGTTTTTTGCTAAAATGGCTTTTGAAAAATGCAGGCTCTGGAGCATTATGAAGTGTAAGAGAAATGTAATATAGATTAATAGACAAAGCTAATAGCTAGAAAAGGATACGGGTTATAATTTTTATTTATGAAAGTACAAAAAATTAATAATTGATTTTTCCAATGGAGGTATTGTTTTCCTAATTTTTTATATGTTGCTCTGCAATTTCTTAATGCTAAAAATGCTTCAGTCTATCAAGTAAAATCAACTTTTAAATCACAGAAGTTGCATCTTTTGTAGGACATGAGTTACTGGGAGCAGTACATCAACCGACCTGGTGTGCGAAGGGCCATTCACGTTGGTAATCTGACATTCCATGATGGCTCTGAGGTGGAGACTCACCTCTTGGAAGACATCATGAAGAGTGTGAAGCCTTGGATTGAAGAGGTAGGAAGGAATTTTGGTAGTGTGTTGATGTAGATTATTATTATTATTTTTATTTTTCTTATTACTGTTTTAGAAATTACTACTGGTGTGTTTAAGCTTTAAATACTGAAGATGTATGCTGTAATATTTGCATCTAAGGTATTTACTGAGCATAATTAACCCCTGACCTTCACTTCTGCAGTTGTTGGATAACTATAACGTGCTGATATACAATGGGCAACTGGACATCATCATAGCCTACACCTGACCGAGAACTTCCTTAAGACCCTTAAGTGGGAACGTAGTGAGGAGTTCAAGAGCTCAACGGTACACATATGGCGTGTGGACGATGATGTGGCTGGGTATGTGCGAGAAATCCCTGGGTTCGTTCAGGTGATGATCCGGAATGCAGGCCACATGGTCCCGTATGACCAGCCCAAGTGGGCGTATGACATGATCAGTCGCTTCACATCGGTTAAGTCCTTCTCAGAAGCTTAAGGGTTGTTTTGGATGTGCGTGGCTAGCTGGGTGAAATTGCTTGGTCTGATTTAGCAGTATGTGTGGAAAAGACAATTGATTTTTTCCATACGATGAGGTCAAGGTGAGGAAGGCTCATAGAAAGTTTCATTAAAATATAATGGACATATAAGTTGTCTTTTGAGAAATTTTCATGGAGGAGGCATAGATTTAGTCATACTTCAGAGGTTGTATTAATACATAGCGTGCACTGTGATATTTAACAGTGATTTTCTCCCTTTTTATTAGCATTTGTCTTACTATGACAGTATGCTCAGAGGGTATTCACATGACAGGAAATACGTAAAGATATATTCCATGTAAACATTTTTGTTTGTCAACAGGGTCACCAGAGATTCTAGAAAGCTAGTATTATAAAGTAAGGTAATAAATATTGCATTTTAAGATACATGAAATGGGAAATCAATATTTCTTTCATTCACAGTTTTTACATGCTTCTTAGTTGCAGAAAATACAATGGATTAGAGAAATAAAAAAAATCCTGTATCATGTAAATTTAGGATCTGAAGATTTATTTAGAGATAGTATATACTGACTATATTGACATAGATAATACTCATTAACAAAATGACATTTTAATTTCACTCTGAATTTTAGTAATGATAAAACAGAGAAGTATGTTTTTAATTAGTATTCAGAGAAATTTTGTCCTATTTTTTGTAGGAAGCAAAGTATGAATAAAATCATTTTTGATTAAAGATAATGTGTTTTTCTGACCAAAACAAATGTTCTTTTCAAATCCATGTCAATAGAAACGCACCAATCTTGGCTACGTTATTAACTGGGTAAGAAAAGAAACATTTATAATGTAGCTTCCAAGATTACTGGTCGTTTTCATAAGACTGGAACTAAGATAAGGATTTGGTCCATGTGGAATATTGTTGCCTTTGTCAAGATCTTGATACACATTAACAGGTAATTTCAGTGATTTGATTTTTCCAGACTTCAGGTTTCAGTATTCTTATAACACATTATTTGTTTGTTTGTTTTCTTTTCCCTTTTCTTTATCCCATAGTTCATATATCATTTAGTTTAATTTTCATGTGATAGAAAAACTGCTCATATTTATCGTGATTCCAGTTTTTAGTGTTACTAGACAATTTGGAACTACTTTTTATGTTTATATATGTTCTATACGTGTATCTTGTAGAGGATATGATTGTGAGAGAGGAGGAAAAAGAGAAAAGGAGAGAGAGAGAAGAGAGAGAGAAAGAGAAGAACAAAGAGAAAAGGGAAAAAAAGAAAGGAGAGAAAGAGAAGAAGAGTGAGGGTGAAAGTGAAGGTGAGTGAAGAAGACAAGTAGAAAGAGGATGATGTAAATGCTGGTAGACGAGGTTTGTGTAAATCTTTATATTTATGATAAAAAGGGATCCGATTAATTCAGAAAATTTGTGTATCATTTATTTAAAGTACGAGCATTACAATAGAATTTCTAAAAATAAATTTTAAAGTGTTTTGGTTGTCGATAACTGATTTATGTCCTGGTAGTGTCATGTTAGAGCACTTTTTGTGATAATTTACATTTTGATTAACCATGTATGAAAAAATACGGGCCAATATTATATACAAAATGCAAAAATGTATATGGCAGAGCGTGAATGGAAAAAAAAATGTTTTTATCCTATCCAAAAAAAAGAAAATAATTCAAATGCTCAACAAAAGTAAACAAAGACACAACACAGTCTCCTTTTTTTGGACATGACGCCCATTTTCTCTGTGTTACATTCGTTTACATAAAACCAAGATCTGAAACCCAGTTACTTTTTTCTGGTGACATATCAGTGCTTTGCATCCCCATCCCCGAGCGGAAATCAGCGTCAAGGGAAACCGAGCCAACAACCGACAAGTCATCTTTATCTTCGGAAGTAACAAAGTTCCAGATCTCGTCGCAGTCTTAGTCTCCGGCCGCGTCCAAGTTGCAGAAAAGATGTCTCTTGAAAAAGATGACTTCTTCACTTCGTCACTCACTTCGTAGAACTTTTTTTTTTTGAGAGAGAGAAAAAAATGTTGCCCGTAGTACGCCTTTGACGTCAGCAGTCAGTCGAAGCCAGATATCGCCATTACAAAAAACAAAAAAACAAAAAAAACTTTGTCTTCTTATCTACTTGATTATGTAGAATAGCTATGATCAGGATTGGAAAAAGTATATGCCTTTTTCTTTTTTATATTTGTCTTGGGATGAAGGATATGTCCGTCAGGTGTTTAGAAATCTTCCGCGGCCTTCTTCAACATCCTTCTCACCTGAAAATAGCGTTGAAATATATTAAATTTCATACGACGAAAAAAAAGAGTCTGTTTCCGCCATTTTGTTTTATTTCAAAATTTTCTATGTAACTAGATAATTGTCACTATATTTCAGTTCAGTATTATTTTTTTGTCAGTTTTAGTGTTTATTTATACTTAGATGAAGAAGAAAAGATCAAGATAAAGCGAAAGAAATGATAATTGTGATAGGGAATAAGCAAGCTGCCGGCATGCAAAACTAAGATTGTATTTTTTATGTTGTACAATATACAATATCTTTTATTTTTTTTTTTTGCTTGATATCTGCTGTGTTTTTTTTTCATCTTCTTGTAGTCCAATCCTCTTTCATTCAGTCTCACTAGCTCTTTTACATTTATCTTACTTTAAAACCATGTGATTTATCGAACTCAAATTAACTGCTCGGAATTTTAAACCGAAACGAAGAGCATAAAATAAAGAAAAAAGGAGAAAGATTTTCCTCAGAATAGATTCCAAGAGCAACGAAAGTGAGAGACGAAGGATGAAGAAAGTGGCAAAAGAAGACGAAATGAGGTAGTTGATTAATAGAGTGGTTCACCTTTCAATGGTTGCCTGTATTTATATCAATTGGTGTTCGGCTTTTCCGCCAAGGTAACCCCACGAGAGATAATAGTTAGCTGACTGAAATAAAATGAAAAAAAATAAAATGATTGTTTGTCTTTTTTTTTTTAAAAACTTTGTAACATGCTTTTATTAGAATGGATAAAATAAGAAACAAAAATGGAGAAGTAATGGTTGTGTTTTATCTTTAAAGGGGAGGGGGGATTAGGTTAATATTTTAAAATAATTTGAAGTTTTAGATTGTTTTTGTTTGGGTTAATGAAAGCGCCAAAACTAGAAAAAAAGAAAAAAAAGAGGGTGAAGTATTATATTTTTCCTTTTTTTTTTTAGAAACATGAAAGTTTCACCTAGTATGAAAACACGTCAGCACTCGGCAACTACATTAAAAGAAAAGAAAAAAAAAATAACCAGGATAGAACAACAATAGAAGGTAAACGGAATCCATAACTAAAATTTCATGTTCAAATATATATTTTTGAGATACACGATCGATCCGCATAGAATTATAGATCTGCAGAAGCCCAAAAAATATTGCTCTCTTCCAAGTACATAATCATATTAAATCTTAAATATGTATTAAATACTCTCAATGAGCCAAAAATAATCTAAAAAATTAACAGATATATATACATATATATACATACATATATATATATATATATATATATATATATATATATATATATATATATATATATATATATTATATATTATACATATATATATATATATATATATATATATATATATATATATATATATATATATATATATATATATATAGAAAGAGAGAAGGAGGCAGACAGACAGACAGAGAGACAGACAGAGAGAAAAAAGAGACAGAGATAGAAAGCCAGACAGAGAGAGAAAGAGACAGAAAAGAGTGAGAGAGAGACAGAGTGAGATAGATAGATAGATAGAAAGAAAGAGAGAACGAGAGAACGAGAGAACGAGAGAACGAGAGAACGAGAGAACGAGAACGAGAGAGAGAGAGAGAGAGAGAGAAGAGAGAGAGAGAGAGAGAGAGAGAGAGAGAGAGAGAGAGAGAGAGAGAGAGAGAGAGAGAGAGAGCGAGAGAGCGAGAGACGAGAGACGAGAGAGAGAGAGAGAGAGAGAGAGAGAGAGAGAGAGAGAGAGAGAGAGAGAGAGGAGAGAGAGAGAGAGACAGAGAGACAGAGAGAGAAAACAGAGGCAGAGAGAGAAGAAAGGCAGACAGAGAGATAAAGAGGCAGAGAGAGAGAGAGAGAGAGAGAGAGAGAGAGAGAGAGAGAGAGAGAGAGAGAGAGAGAGAGAGAGAGAGAGAGAGAGAAGAGAGAGAGAGAGAGACAGACAGATATATATATATATATATATATATATATATATATATATATATATATATATATATATATATAGAGAGAGAGAGAGAGAGAGAGAGAGAGAAAAGAGAGAGAGAGAACTAGAGCTAGAGAAGCAGAGAAGAAAAAGCCAGTTACAAGGAAAAAAATAAAAATAAGTAAAAGAAAGAAAGAAAGAAAAATAAGACAAAGATTGATCAGGGACGATAAAGAACGTATTTTCTTCCGGTAAGAAAAGAAGAAAAGAAGCGAATAACGGAATGACAGGGAATAAAGAAAGCACAAAGAGATCTCATGGCCCCAACATTCCACGACGGAAGCGAAATGCACTAATTTCTATTTCAAGTCAGCAGTAAATTTCTATAAAGTCGACTACAGGGTGTAGCAGCCCAACGGAAACACAAAAACGAAAAAAGCAAAAGAAAATAAGACAGAAAAAATTATAAACGAGGGCTACGTATACAGAAGGTGCTGGTCTAAAAATATATCTGTTTTGAATGCGTCCTGTAGTTCATTTTTTTTTTTTTTTATCCCTTTGTTTCTTTATAAGCCTTCGCACTCGAGGGTCGGGTTTCCTAAGGACATACCCGAGTGGAAGCGGTCATAGTCGAGTCTTCCTTGGCCAGGGAGGTCATCTCGGAGGACGAGAGAGCCGCCTTGGAGGAGGAAAAGGAAGATAAAGTGTCTCCCGCCGTCGCTACTTCGAAAAAGCCGACGGGGACACCTGGTGGGGGAAAAAGAGGCAAAGACTGCTGAATAACTTCTTAAAAAATGCTTTCTTTCCCTGTTCTTTTCCTCTGTATGTTTTCCTTGCCACCGGGGATGTCGTTGCTCCCCTTGGACAAACGGGTGGTTGTCTTGTCATTCGAAGAAAAAGAACATGAGGGTAAAAAATGTTTTTTCTAAGGAGTGAATGCTATAATAATTGATGAGGAAAAAATGATTGGCAACAATTTTCTCATATTCTAAAAGCGAAAAGTCAAAGAAAAGATATTGTGACTTTTCTCTCTAGATCTGTCTTTACCTTAGCCTTGGCGAAGAGTAACCGTTATAACTATCTCAACGTACTTTTCATTTGTTATGGATTCGTTAACCTTAAAAGGAGTAATGGCAGGGTGAACATGTAGCCATTGAAGTCCTGTTCATAGCAACAGCTCGCTTGTAAGAAGGATTGGGAAGGATTAGGGGAAAAATTGCTTATTAATCCAGCATGCACAACTTACGAAAAATTTTGATTCTTAGAGGAGCGATGCGCAAAATTTACAGCTGGAAATTGAGAAAATGGAAATATGATGAGCATTTCTGATTTATTCATTATCTTTCCACATAAGTGATAAAAAAATCCTGTTCTTGTTCAACAGGTTGACAGAGAGACAATGTCGATAGACAAACGAATAGATAGACAAATCACTGCTCATAATTTCCATTACCATATCCTCTGCAGAAGCATAAGTGATAAAGCTGAGGAGAAGAGCTGAAGGAAAAAAGCAGGTACGTTTATTTTTTTTTTCTTCCTTTATCAAGCCATCCTCAATTTTGGGGAAACTTACATGCAAAGAAACTTTGAAGCTGATTTATATGCGGTTCAAAAATTTCTGTAAGAAAGAGCACAGTAAATGAAAATCAAAAGATATGGAAACGAGTGTCGTACAATAATGCTTAAAATAAAGAAAATAATAATATTAAACACATTCGCCCACGCAGGACGAAGTGGTACCGGGGGCCAAAGATAAACAAATTTAGATCCGTTTCCCCTCAAAATTTCAAAAGCTGGTAAAATAATTTTAATTGTCCGATGAATAAACCAAAAAGTGTTGAGATCCAATGGAAAAATTAGGCCAGGAATTTCATTCGAATTTTTTAAAAAGATGTATATGTCTGCAAGGAAGCAGCGTTGGTGTCAGATTAAGTAACCGTTATAGTAATTATTACCATTATGATTCTTTAAACAATCCAGAAAATCAGAAATACAACTATAGAAGTGCAAGAAGAGGGATACGACATAGTGAAAATAAACTTTTACAAAACAAATTAAAAGAACCGTAACGAATGAAATAAAGTGTTAACCGAATGAAATAAAGTGTGAATTTGTAGGCTGTGTCTCCCTAAAACAGCTGGAGGAGATATCCGGAACAAATTCTTGAAGACGACCTCTGCATATTAACTACTGTTGACTGAATACACGTGACGGCATTGGTGAAAAGGAAGAAGTCATTCATTTGAAAAGGTAGACCAAGCAACTGTAACACTTAGGTTAATACATCAATGAAGCGCATTTGTGTACAGATTTAAGTGTGTCATGTATATGTATAAAACCTTTAATACACATAGATAAATTAATACATTTAAGCAGGTATCTAGACGTATTTTTATTTTCCTAACACGGGCAATAAGGATAGACTGGGCGCCATTCGTTACCAAATTCACTTCAAATTTTATCAATTTTGTTTTGATTATGTGGTCCTCTAGTATCACTGACTTTAACAAGGCAATGTCTCACAAAAGCTCTACTGCTTCCATGCAAGACACAATACTCCAGAAGCTAAAATTTGAAAAGAACTCGAGGTAAATTACACAATTTTTTTTTATCTTCGCTTCTTGAAAGCCTAAATGAAATTAATCTCGAAAGACCTTTGACCCCCTGTGACCTCTCGCCCAAC
>NW_020869858.1:1447151-1452121 GCF_003789085.1 Penaeus vannamei
AGACACATTTGAAAAGAAACAAGACTCAGCAGTATCATAATTGCACAGTGAAAAAAAGCATGAGCAAAGTACACAGTGACACCAGAATAAGAATTCTAAAGCGACCGTTTTATGTAGGTGGCCTCTCAGCGTGGATTTAAGAGCCTCTTTGCCAATTTCCATAAAAAAATCTCTAAGAAACACAGTCCTGAAAGCAGATTTTTTTCTCTTTGAATCTGAAAGTTCTGTGAATTCCATTTTCTATGTTTTCAAAGGCTCATTATTTACAACACGCTCAGGACACCTCCTTCAACAGCCTACCAGCCCTAAATCTAACAAAAAACTTAAATTTACAATTAGCAGCCCATAAAGACGATTTATTTTTTTATATGACGCGAAAGAGATAGGAATTAAAAGGCATAGAGAGAAAAAAAACTATGTTATTAAAACATTTCTTTTGACTTAGTTCCTTGTATTATATTCTCTTGCAATGGTAGATAAAAATGCCTCAGAAGGTAAGCACAGAAAGTAAAATGAAAAAGAAAAAAAGACATGATGCAGTTTCTTTTTATTTCATTTCCAGGAATACCAACTAATGGGGGCGAATGTAATGATGGCATAAAGTCATACAAGTGATTGATAGAAAGAGATAGACATATATCAAAAGATACTCAGTGTCGAAGGAATGAGAGAGAGAGAGAGGGAGAGAGAGAGAGAGAGAGAAAGACAGGAACGTATTGAAGAAGAAAAAGATAATAAAAAGGAGAGAAATAAACAGAGAGAGAGGATATGACTAGAGAAGGAAAGAGTCAACCCCTAGTGCCGCCTTCTCGCTGCAGATACGGCGGGAAAGTGTGGGTTGAAGCCACAGTAATCCTCCTGAAAAATGTGAATGGGTTGTAGGCCTATGCTTACACTATGGAAAATTAGTCAGATAGAAAACAAAAATAATCAAATTAAACGTAAAGTATCTATATACTTTTTGTCTTTCATAAAAGGGAGATTGTGTATATATCCATCTTTAATACCATTATTTATTTATTCATCTGTATATCATGTGATGGGATTTTTTCACATATATTTCACATATAACCAACTGGGTTATAGTTATTATTTTTTTACATATTGCCGTGATGCAGTTTTTAAAATAAATACTGGATTATAAAAGCGAATTCTGGTAAGATGTTATCAATTGTTCCATCATATGTGGCTTATTCGCATGTTAATCTATGTGTTCTATTTTTAGCGTTTGGAATCATACATGTACGTGTGTGTATACATATCTGTGTATATGTATATACGTACATATGCATGTTATTTCTTTTTCTTAATGCACATTTGATTAATAATTTAAAAAGATCAGCTTAGCTCGGCGTTCGTTAAGCAATAAATTAAATCTATACGTAAATAAACTAAAAAGAGAAGAAACACAAAAAATATCTATTAAAAGAAAAGAAAAAGAGAAAAGAAAAAGATTAAAATTAGCGGTTATAACCATATTATTCTTGTTACGCTTTGATTTGAAATAACGACTTTTTTTTTCTTCTTCATCGACGGTTATGAAGCGGACCTGCTTGGCGGGAGATACAAAGAGAAGGAAAAGGAGGAAGAGAGAGAGAAAGAGAGGAAGGGGGGCCTTTCTCACCTTTTTTTTTGCCCCCTTCCTCTCCCCCCCTCTTTATCAACCTCCTTTCTCCCCCTTTATCCTCTCTCCCTTACTCACCGTTCTACTCAGCCCAGGGTAAGTGAGTGAGGTTAAAAATCGCCTGGGGCTCTTGCCACTGGGGTCCATCTGAGATATCTATTTTTGGAAACGAGAAAAGTTATCAGATACAATTTTCTTCCTATGATTTACTCTTTAGTCGCTGGTTTAAAATTTGAGTTGGATTTTCATTTTTGTTTTCAATTTTATATACGTTTCTTTTCGGTTTTCTTTTTTTTATGAGGTAACCTTGTGCACTTTTTTGCTATATATATTTTCTCTCTTTTCTGTGTCACATCTAAGTCATATAATCTTATGATATTCAAACACACACACACACAACACATACATACACACACACACACAACACACACACACACACACACATACCCACACACACAACAACACACACACACACACAAACCACACACACACACACCACACACCACACACACACACACACACACACGAGACCGCAGGTGTGAACGTATAAAAATAACATGAAACAACAACATCAATTGAAGTCTAAACACCTATCCTTTTTTCCCAAACGAATCAACAATCCATTAATTTCCTTCGGTTCTATCACGTACGTGTATATTCTTTTTGAATTTATTATAATATCCCAGAAACATAATTATCCTAAGTCTCAGAAAACCTTGACATTAGATATCTTAAAAATAAGTTATTTTCACACATATATTGCCGTGTAATTTCACCAACAACCCCATCTTCGAATAAATAAATAAGAATAAACCAAAAGATTAAAAAATACAAAGATAAAAAACAAACAAACAACAAAAAACAAAAGACAAAAAAGGAAATAAACAAACAAACGAAAAAAAGAGCGGGAAGAAAAAAGTTATTTTCACCGCGCGCGGATTACTGCGCCTAACACCTTTCAGCTGTTTTACTCCGCAAGTCTATATGCATCCGCCCACTCACTCACGGGCGTGCCAAGTCGTCTGTGACTAAGCCCACGAACTCGCTGCCTCAAACGCCCACCCGGTAGACTTCCTCATTTCATTTGTTTACTTAGGTTAAAACTACTCTGGAGTTAGCGGCACCGGAGTTTCCTTTTTTCGATGGCCGTTGTAGAGGAAGAAGAGGAAGGAGAAGGAGAAGGAGAAAGAGAAGAAGAAGGAGAAAAGGAGGAGGAGGAGAAGAGGAGAAGGAGAAAAGGAGAAGAAAAGCAGAAAAAGGAGAGAAAGAGAAGGAGGGAGAAGGAGAAGGAGAAGGAGAAGGAGAGAGGAGAAAGAGAGAGAGAAGGAGAAGAAGAGGAAGTGGAAGAAAAGGAAGGAGAAGAAGAAAAGAACAAGAACAAGGAATAGAAAAGAAGAACAAGAACCGACAACGAAATAGGAAGAGGAAGGGTAAGAAGAAGAAGAAGGAGAAGAACCGGCAACACAATAATAATAATTTTGATATACAGAAGAGGACAGCGAAAGAACGAGGAGCAGATAATGCAAGATATAACTAAATGAATAGATAATAATGATAATGGTGCAAAATATACTACTTCTACTACTAATAATAACAATGATTCTAATAATAACAATAATAATAATAGTTATTCTGATATTTAAAACTAATTTCAATATCAATGATTGTATCAATAATAATCACGATGATGGTGATGAAAATGATAATACTCTCTGCTGCATTATCATAATTTTTCTTAAAAACTGTTATCTGTCGCTTTCAAATTGTCCAATAATAGTAACGGTAATACTGAAACTGCTACAATATATTTGTCTTTATCACCATCATCACTATCACTATCACTATCATCTCAACCACTATTTATCATCGTTGCTGTTATTATCAATCACCATCAATCACTTTATCCTTAATAAATCCTTAATCACCTTAACCTTATCATTATCCTCAATAAAACCGTTAAAATAAGCATCGTACCGTTAAAAATAGGTAAAACTAAGCGAATTGAAAAGACTTTGAATATTTGAAAATAAAGAGTTCCCTAACGAATAGAAAAAAAGAAAATGAAGAAAAAACAAACAAAAACGAACGCACGTTTTCATTCAAACGAAGAAAAAGAGATGAAGATGAATAATAATAATAATAAAAAAACACGAAGAAGAGTCCTAAAAAACGTTGATAATTCCGTGCGCACGTGAATGGGATCCAGTCAAGGTTCCGTGGGCATATGAGATGTTTTCCCCCATGCCCAAAAATGGGAGGTGGGGAGGCATCACGCGGCCAAAATTAGAACAGTAGCGATGCCAAAAGCGGGGTTGGTGGGGTTGGGTGGCATCGCCTTCCCTCTCTCCCTCCTCCCCCCCTCCCTACCCCTCCTCTTGCTCTCTCTGTCTGCATGATGCCAGAAACAAGGCATATTTTCGTTGGATTTTTTCCCGCCATCTTTGTTTTGAATTCGGGAGGGAGTTACGGTGTGTTCGGATGCGTGGGTTTAGTACTAGTCCGAAGAGAATCCGAGAGGAATGGTCGGAGAGGCTTTGTAAAGGAAATAGTTTTTTTTTTTGTGTCCGATTTGCAAAAAGATGCGCATTTACCAGTTTGTTTATGATTTTTTCCTCTCTGGGTTTGCTAGAAATCTGGTTTGTTCGTTTTATGATTCATGTGTATTCCATAGAACGCGATTTTTTTCATTTTATTCCGCAAGGACTTCAGAAAGTGCGCATTTATCAATTCGTTTGTCGAATTCCATGCCCGTTTTGCTGAAAGTTAAAATTATTCCTTTTATCTTCTGTGTATCCCGTATGGCTCGAGTTTCGAATATTTCCCAATACCAATATTCAGAAATGAACCAAGACATTTTATTTTACTGACACCAAAGTCTTGATATTATCATTGCATTGATGAAACGGCGTCAAGATTTAAGGCGGATTATTATCGTTGGTATTTCCCTTAAATTCCTCTTTGCAACTCGACCCATATTTTGGGTATTAACAAAAATGACTCAAGTTGGTCGGCATGCGTCAAGGAGTCCTGTCCCAAGGTTAGTCTGAAAATAATTTCCGTCTGTTTCGTAGTCGGCTAAATATGTGGAAATTTTCTGAAGTCTTTGTTCAAATTCTAAAAATATGTAACATTTTCTTCGTTCTAAGAATGTTATATGACCCATATACCACAGTTATGACTAGGAACTAAATGCCTCAATACCTATAGTAACTTAAATAAAAAAAAAATGTCCAATGTTCTCGTATTTGTTTTATTCGTGAAATTCCATCACCTGCCCTGCCTCGCTTAGAAGATACGTCATTCGGTCCACGTCCTCAGTAACTAACAATAAAGCGTATAAAGTTTC
>NW_020869858.1:1465843-1468343 GCF_003789085.1 Penaeus vannamei
CCTAAATACAGCTCACGTGTGGGGGTTTGGTTTGTTTGTGTGTGTGTGTGTGTGTGTGTGTGTGTGTGTGAGAGAGAGAGAGAGGAGAGAGAGAGAGAGAGAGAGAGAGAGAGAGAGGAGAGAGAGAGAGAGAGAGAGAGAGAGAGAGAGAGAGAGAGAGCTTTTGATTTGATAAAATCTAATTACAGAACAGTGTACATGTCTTGCAAAAAGACTGGGTAAGATGCTGTAGCAAATATTTAAACTGTTTCTAATTATGTAGAGGACTGTTAATCAAACGTTAGTTCTACATGCCTAGAGAGAGAGAGATGAGAGAGAGAGAGAGAGAGAGAGAGAGAGAGAGAGAGAGAGAGAGAGAGAGAGAGAGAGAGAGAGAGAGAGAGAGAGAGAGAGAGAGAGAGAGACAGACAGAGAGACAGAGAGAGAGAGAGAGAGAGAGAGAGAGAGAGAAAGAGACAAACAGACAGAGAGGAGAGAGAGACAGAGACAAGAGAAAGACAGAGAGAAAGTGAGATTTCGAGAAAGAAGTGTGTGTTTTGGTACATAAACGTATCTGCGTGTGAGGAGACCTCTTTGTATCCATGTGACCGAATTAACCCGCGGCCTTGCACGTGCGCGAACTTGCTCCAAGGTCTAAATAACAACAAACTCTCTTCAGGCTGTTTACGAGTCAGCCCCCTTATCGGCCGTGTCAACCCCTCCCCCCCTCCCCCACTTCCCCCTTTTTTCCCCTCTCCCCTCTTCCCCTCACCCTTTTCCCCTATTCCCCTCCCTCCTTCCCTCCCCCCTTTCTCCTCTTCCCCTCCCCTCCTTCCCTCTCCCCTCTTACCTCCCCCCCCCTCTTCCCTTCCCCCTTTCCCTTCTTCCCTCCCCCTTCCCCTTTCCCCTCCCCCTTCCCCTTTCCCCTCCCCCCTTTCCCCTATTCCCCTCCCTCACTTCCCCCACTTCCCCCTTTCCCCTCTTCCCCTCACCCCCACCCCTTCTTCGACCCTACGCCACGTCAACCCTTTATCAACTTTATTCTCCCTCTCTATAAACGGGATCTCGTAGCGACGTCGACCCGCCTGACTCGTAGAAGAGGAGAGGGAAGGAGAGGAAGAAGGGAGGAGGAAAGGGAAGGAGAGGAAGAAGGGAGGAGGAAAGGGAAGGAGAGGAAGAAGGGAGGAGGAAAGAGAAGGAGAGGAAGAAGGGAGGAGGAAAGAGAAGGAGAAGGAGAAAGGAGGAGGAAAGAGAAGGAGAGGAAGAAGGGAGGAGGAAAGAGAAGGAGAAGCAGAAGGAAGGAGGAAAGGAATGGGAGGGGAGAGGGGAGGAAGAAGGATAGAACCCCCCCCCCCTTCCTCCCTCCCTTGTTTGTAGACCTGTAGAGCGGTGCCGCGGTAACAGGACCCAGGAAGGAAAGACAAGGAAGGGAGGTCCTGTTTGTCTCCTGTTGGGCACGGAAGCTGTGTTTGGCCTCCTCTTGCGTCGGGCGCTGTAGGTACACTCTGGGGCACGAGGGCACGTAAATACCCACTCGCTCACCTGTACATACACGCGCACACGCACGCACGCTTAGGGGCAAACACAAGACACGTAAACGTACACATACGCATATAAGGACACACACGCACACACACACACACACTCAAATATGCATTTTTGATTACTGTTCTGTTCATATCTACTGATTATGCATATATTCATATACATAAACACGTGTATATGTACATACAGAGAGAGAGAGAGAGCAAAGAGAAAATGAAAAAGAGAAAAAGAAAATAGAAGCGGAAAAGGATACATACATACATACATATACATATATATACATATATATATATATATATATATATATATATATATATATATTATATATAGAGAGAGAGAGAGAGAGAGAGAGAGAGAGAGAGAGAGAGAGAGAGAGAGAGAGAGCAGACAGATAGAGAGAGAGAAAGAGAATCAAGCCATCTGAAACCCCAGCGAAATATTCCAACCCCGCCCTCTTGCTGTTCAATGGCCTTTTGCTCAGGATTGTAGGGTTGCCGCACACCCCCTCCCCCCACTCCCCCAGCCCCGACGCCGCCCTAGGGGAACCCCACCCACCCCACCCACCCCTAACACCCCTCCCACCCCACCCACCCCGCCCACCCTTCCGCAACGCCTCTATTATCGTTATGAGAAATGCCTCCTTTTCTCAGTCTTAACAAGGACATCGAAGGAGACACACGCACGCATGAGGGGAAGGAGGGAGGGAGGGAGGAGGGAGGGAAGGAAAGGGAGAGGGAGGGAGGAAGGGAGAGGGAGGAGGAGGGAGGAGAAGGAAGGGAGGGGGAAAGAAGGGGGGAGAGGAGATGGGAAGGAAGAGAAGAAAGGAGATGGGGAAGGAGGGGGGGACTGGGGACGGAGGGAGGAGGAGGAGGGGGAGGGAGAAGGGAAAGGGAGAGGGGAAGGAGAGGAATGGAGAAGATATAGTGAAAGTGGGGAAGAAGACAGGGAGGAAGGGGAGCAAGAGAAACAGCAAGAT
>NW_020869858.1:1478343-1483343 GCF_003789085.1 Penaeus vannamei
ACACACACAAAGTTGACACAGCTACACACACATCAACACACACACACACATCCACACACACACACACACCCACACCACACACCACACACACACAACACCACACACACACATCACACACACACACACACACACACACACACACCACACACACACACACACATCCACACACACACACACAGACAACACACAACACACACACAACCACACACACACTCATGATATACCTACAAACAGCTAGCGTGCAAGGCACACACACGAGGGGCTGGGGTCAGCCGAGTCCACCATCATGCCATCGGACAGGCTCAGTAATCTGGGAGATAAACATGAGCATGTGTTCGTTTGTATTTTCAGCTAACGTTCGCGCGCCATAGACGCTGGTTCACGCAGGCCGACGGGCGTAAAATCTGCATATGGAAAGACTTAACGTCGGTGCAATAAAAACAGAAAGAAAGAAAATGAAAGATAATAAACAGTAGGCAGCTAGAAAAGCAAATAAAGACGGACGCCGTCATATTTTTATCGAACGCTGACAAGTGTGAACCTGCTGAACCCTTCCTCCACTTCCCATCCCCCTCCCCCACTTCCCTCTTTCGTTGCTCACCATCTGCTCCTCCTCCCCCTGGGCCCGCTCCTCTCTCCCCTCCCCGCAACTTCCCATGCCTTTCCGTTGCTTCTGCCTCCTCTCCCCGCTCCTTCGTCCCCTTCCCACCCCACTCTCCCTCTTTCCGCGTCTTGCTTTCTCCTCCTCCCCCGCTCCTCTCGCCCCTCCCCACTCCCCTCTTTCGTTGCTTCTCCTTCCCCCGCTCCTCCTACATCTCTCTCCGCCACTTCCCCTTTTTATGACTCCTCCTCTCTTTCGTTGTCTGTCTGTCTCCTCCTCCACCCGCTCCTCTTCCCCTCCCACCACTCACCTCTTTCGTTGCTTCTTCTCCTCCTCCGCGGGGACCCGCTCCTGCTCCCATTCCCCCTCTCGCCTCTTCTTGCGTTGCTTCTCCTCCTCCCGCTCCTCTCCCCTCCCCCACTCCGTCTCTTATCGTTGGCTATCTCCCTCCCCCGCTCCTCCCCCTTCCCCCTCCCTTCTCGTTGGACTGTCTCCTCCTTCTCCGCGGCTCCTCTCCCCTCCCCCACTCCCTCTTTCGTTGCTTTCTCTCCTCCCGCTTCCTCCTCTCCCACTCCCTTCTTTTCGTTTGCTTCTCGTCCACCCCCCGCTCCCTTCCCCTCCCCACTCCTCTTTCGTTGCCTCATCCTCCTCCCCGCCTCCTCCCCTCTCCCACTTCCTCCTCCTTCGTTGCTTCTCTTCCCTCCTCCTCTTCACCCCTTCCACCCCTCCTTCGTTGCTTCTCTCCTCCTCCCCGCTCGCTCCCACTTCCCCCTCCTCAATGTTGTTCTCTCTTTTCTTCTCCTTCCCATCCTTCACCTCCTGTTCTCTCTCTCCTATTCCCTCTGCTAAGTGCTGGTTCTTCCTCCTCCTTCTTCTCCCTCCTTCGTTGCTCCTCCTCTTCTCTCCTCTCGTCCTTCTGCTACCCCTCCTTCGCGAGTTCTCCTCTCTCCTCAGCCTTTCCTCTCCATTCGTTGCCTCTCCTCTCTCCTTCCTCTCCCCCCCCCTTCATCTCTCTCCATTCGGTCCTTCTCCTTCACCCTCCACTCCCCTCCCCTTCCCACAAGTGCAATTCTTCCCTCTTCTCCCCTCTTCCTCCCCAACCTCTCCCACTCTCCCTCCTTCCCCTCTCCCACCTCGTCTTTCTCCCTTCCTCCTTCTCTCTCCCCCCGCCCCCATCCCCCCCCCCCCCGCTCTTCTCCCCTCTCCTCCCCACGCCTCTCTCAGCCACATACTTTACTTTCCCTCCTCCTCTCTCCTCTCTCCACGCCAAACCTACACTTACCCCCACCCCTTCATCCCTATCTTCCCCACCTTCATGGCTCCCCCTCCCCTCTTCCTTCATCCCTCATCCCCTTTCCTCCCGTCTTCCTCTCCCCTTCTCCCCTTTTCTCTCCTCCTCTCCCCTCCTCCTCCTTTCCTCCTCTTCCCTCTCCTCTCCCTCCCTCCTTCCCTTTCCTCCCTTCCTCCTTACCCCTTCCTCCTTCCTCCCTTCTCCCTCCCCTTTCCACTCCTCCTCCCTCTCCCTTTCCTCCCTTCCTCCCTCTCTCCGTTCCTCTCTTCCTCCCTTCTTCCTCTCCCTTCTCCTCCCTCCCTCCTCTCCCCTTTCCCCCTTCCTCCTTCCTTTCTCCCTCTTCCTCCTCTCCCCTTTCCTCCCTTCCCCCTTCCTTCCCTCCCTCCCTCTCCCCTTTTCCCTCCCTTTCTCCCCTCTACCCTCCTTCCCCCTACCCCCCCTCCCTCCCTTCCCCTCACGAAGCCCAAGGATGCGCTCCATGACAAGATTAATTCCGAGAAGACATTTCCCCTCTTTACCGCTACTTAGGACTCGTGACTGGGTCGGACTCCCCTCGCGGACTCCTTTGTTTACTGTCCCTTGTTCCTCCTCGTCTTGGCGCTGTGGGAAGGAGGCTTCGTTTGGTGGTGGGGGAGAAGGGGGGAGGAGGGTATAGGGGTGGGGAGAAGGGGGAGAGAGGGAGGGGGAGTGAGGGGTTTTGGGTGGTTTTGGGAGGGGTTTAGAGGGGAGTTGGGGTATGTTGTTGACGAAGTGGGGGAATGTTTTACACACGCATGCACGCCCACATACGCGCAAGCACGCACGTACGCAGACACACAAACACACACATAGTGTGTGTGTGTGTGTGTGTGTGCATGTAAGTTATATATATATCATTTGATTTCTCTGGTTCCCCTTTTCATTGCTTCATAATGACTTGATTATTTCTTGAGACTAATCTCATCTGTCACAGTTGGTTCTAGTGATCATTATTATATATATATATATATATATATATATATATATATATATATATATATATATATATATATATATATATATATATATATATAGAGAGAGAGAGAGAGAGAGAGAGAGAGAGAGAGAGAGAGAGAGAGAGAGACTTACGCCGCACTACATTTTTTTTTTCTTTTTCTTCATATTCTTACACTTTCGCTCCCTTCTCCTCTCATGCTATTATTCGCCTGATCTTTATTAATTATCTTTACATTCTTCATTTAATTATTTGATTATTATAATTAATTGGTTATCTGATTATCATAATTCATTTAATTATTCTTTATATTCTTCATCCTTTTAATTTCTTTCAGGTTATATCTCACTTCCACTTTTTTCTTCTTTTTCTTCTTTTTTCTTTCTCTTTGCGCTGTGCTTCACCCTTTGTTCTTCCCGCTTCCTATTCCTTCTTCCTAAACATCCTCCTGTCCTTAATCTTTGTTCTTTACTTTTTTTTTTATTCTTCTCCTCCTCTTTTCCTCTATTCTTCTTCCCTCTTCCTCCTTCCTCCTCCTCCTCCTATCCTTTCCCTTTGCTCTTTCTCCTTCCTCCTCCTCTTCCTGTCCTCACCTTATATTCTTCTTCCTCTTCCTTCTCCTCCTCCTGCTCATATCCTTTAATTTATTCCTTCTTCCTCCTTTCTCCTCCTCCTCTTCCTGCCCTCACCCTTTATCCTCCTCCTCCTCCTCTGTCTCACCTTTTATTCTTCCTCCTCCTCCTCCTGTCCTCACCTTTTATTCTTCCTCCTCCTCCTCCTGTCCTCACCTTTATTCTTCCTCCTCCTCCGATCCTTTCCCTTTGATCTTCCTCCCTCTTCCTCCTTCCTCCTCCTCCTCCTCTTCCTGTCCTTTCAGCAGCCTCACGCCATGCCTGCCGGCGGTCTGCCTCCCGCGGTACACTTTTTTTTAACCCTTTTTTCGTCCTTCATCCTTTGCCCGGTCTACCAGCTGGCCCCACCTGGCACGTGCGGGTCCAGGGCTGCTCTCCTTGGTCACGTGACCCTCAGCATCGCCATAGGACTAAGAACCCGATCCCGTCAGTGTTGCTAAGGTCCATACATGCGTATATAACACACACACATGTATGAAATACTCACACACATGCGTATATAATACATATACGCAGTATAGAATATGCAACACATACACACGCACATACACAACACACACACACACACACACACACAACACATACACATGAATATTGAACACACACACATACACACGAATATAGAACACACACACACACACACGCACGACTCTTCCCGATATCTATTTATATACAGAGGATACAGAAATTTATTAACGTTCAAAAATAAACTATACACAGCACAATACAGGTAAATTATTTTTCATAAAGATGAATGATGACTTTCATATGATAACTTGTAAATGATAACAACTAACACCTGATACCAAAGGATAAGGAACATATGTACATATTTCCAAAGTGTATATAAAGATTATATAAAGGAACAAAAGAAGAAGAGAGAGAGAGACTGAGGAATAAAGAGGTAGATAGACATACAACCATGCAGATAGATATATAGAGAGGACGATAGATAGTATGGAGAGAGAGAGAGAAAGACAGAGAGAGAGAGAGAGAGGAGAGAAGAGAGAGAGAGAGAGAGAGAGAGAGAGAGAGAGAGAGAGAGAGAGAGAGAGAGAGAGAGAGAGAGAGAGAGAGAGAGAGAGAGAGAGCGAGAAGGAGGGAGAGAGAGAGACAGACAGACAGACAGACAGAGAGAGATAGATAGACAAACTATCTATTGGTATCAGGGTGCCATGCCAGCAAGCGTCCGGTACCAAGTTGTCCCACTTTCCTGTCTCTCACTTTACATGTAAATGATTTTACATGTAATATTTTTTTTCTCTCTCTTTTACATTCCTTTCGCGATAAACTTAACTATTTTTTTACAGATTTTCTTTTACTTATTCTTTTACTGTCCTTGCTTTGATAGATAAGGAATGCTATCATCATCAATACCATTATTATATAACTATTATGATTATAATTATCACTTATTATCTATTTTCTCCTCACTTTCACCTTTCTTATTCTTGTTTTCTCAGATTCTCTAAATATTTTCTAATATCTGTTATCATTATCGTT
>NW_020869858.1:1485843-1495843 GCF_003789085.1 Penaeus vannamei
AAGATTGAAATACGCGAAGCATTTCCGGTGTGCATTGGCTTGCCTCGAGAATTCACAGTATAACTGAATCTTCGTTACCGTTAATCCGTGCTCTGTTTACAGCCACGTAAAGTCAGCAATCAACATAGTAAAAAACAAGGTAGTAAAATACTTTAGTTACCGTTAATCTGGGGTCTGTTTACATTCACAGTCAGCAGTCATCATAGTCAAAATAAGAAAAGCACGGAATAAACGTTCACTTGCGTTACTGATTACTTAATCATAAAGTCAGCAGTCAACATACGGAAAATAGAGAAGATATATACATTTATACTGTTAATCCGTATTCTTGTTTCATTCCACTATTAATCACACTGTTAATCCGTGTTCCTTTTTCATTCCACATGTAGTCACCAGTCAACATACGTAAAACCAGGAAGAAAAACAACATCGTTAACAACCTAAACACACCACGTATTATAAATATAACTCGTTACGGTGAACAAAACACTCGTAAAGAGAATAAACGAGTCTGCAGGTACGGTTCTGCGGCGAAACCCACATAGAATTATTCAACAAAGGATTCTCTCGCACTCCAAGACGCCCCCGTCATCACACTGCGAGACAACATGGCAATAGCGTCTGCCCAAGAACAAAGGCCTGCATTGTTGGAAGGGGTAAGATAATATTGAGGACGTGAAAAATACCCTGGCATCGCGGGGCACCATTTAGATAGGGTATTACATGATGTGCTTGTGTGAGTGTTGTTTCTCTGCTGCAATGAGATTTTGTTTTGTTTTTTTAAAGATTATAGTCTTATCCACTTAGGAGACTGGGATGTCTGTGAATCTAGATGGCAGACAAACAATTTAATTGAGAGAGAGAGAGAGAGGGGGGGAGGGAGGGAGGGAGTGGATTTCGAGAGAGAGAGAGAGAGAGAGAGAGAGAGAGAGAGAGAGAGAGAGAGAGAGAGAGAGAGAGAAGAGAGAGACAGACAGAGAGACAGAGAGAGAGAGAGAGAGAGCATTGAGAGAAAAAAAATAGAGCGAACGAGAGAGAGAGAGCTAGATAGATAAACATTTATAGATAGCTATAAAGATAGATAGACAGATAGAGAGAATTATTCTGATATCCACACATCCACCTCAGAAAAAGGAGCGAGATTACTTCGACACCAATCCGACCGCATTTAAATGGATTACTCGCTATGATATACAAGTGACAAGTTAATATTCTAATAAGACCGCTACACATATTTGCGTTTACATTACGTTTAGTTATTTTCTTGCAACCACATGCCTTTAGTAGTTATCACAGAGTTATCACAAGGTATGTTGTCTTTACAGCGAATCTATAACGAGCAGACAGAATTATTCCAATGGGTGCTTTAACTGTCAACAACCTCATTAGTCAGTTACGTGAAGAGCAGAAAGACAATTATGATTTAGGAGTATTTACTTGGATAAAAATAAACCTCTAACAAGAACAATGGATGAGAGACGGTTCTGAAGCCCATCCATCCCCCCTCTCACTCCTTGCTCCCCAATTGCTTGGCGTGGTGGGAGGAGGGAGGGAGGGAGGAAAAGGGGAGCACGAAAGGGAGGAGGGAGGAAAGGGAGGAAGAACAGAGAAAGGGAGGGAGAGCAAGCAAGGGAGGGAGGAGAGCAAGGGTGGGAGGGGAGAGCAAGGAAAGGAGGGAAGGAGAGGAAAGCAAGGGAGGAGGGAGGGAGGGAGGGAGAGCAAGGGAGGGGAGAACAGGGAGGAGAGGGAGGGGGAGTGTGAGGGGGAGGGAGGAAGAACAGGGGAGGGGGGAGAGCAAGGAGGGACGGGAGGAGAAAGCAAGGAAGGGAGGGAGGGAGGGAAGAGCAAGGGAGGGTGCGAAGGGAAAGCAAAGGAGTGAACGAAGGAGGAACAATGGACAGAGAGAAGAAAACGCAATGGAGGGAGGGAAAAGCACAGCAAACGAAGGGAGGGAAGCAAGACCTAGGGAGGGAGGAGGGAAGGAAGGAGGGAAAGACCAAGGGAAGGAAAGGCTAAGAGAGGAGGGAGGGAAGGAAATACCAAGAAAGGAAAGGGAAGACTAAGGGAGGGAGGAGAGAAGAAAAAAGCAAAAGGAGGGATAGAAAGACCAAAGAAGGGAACGAAGGATCGGGAGCGAAGGAAAAGCAAAAGAAGGGAGAGAAGGAAAGACCAAAGGAGGGAGAAGAGGGAGAGAGGGAGGAAGACCCACCGCCCCCACCACAGAAGGCACGACCTGCATGTGTAAACCTATCCCCGAGGACCAGCAGGCAGATAGGTTACAGCTCATTAACAAGAGGTCTCGAGGCTGGACATGCGGGTACCGGATCTTCGGACACTCTGACGCAGGTGTTGGTCGGCGTACCTGCCTTCCGTCTGGCTGCCAGGATCACTTACCCCGCCGGAGCGACCCGGGTCAAGTTGCAAGGGCGGGGGAGGGGGAAGGGGGGGGGCAGAGGGAAGGAGGGAGGGGAAAGTGGGGGGTAGAGGGAGGGAGGAGGAAGGAGGGTAGAGGGATGGAGGAGAGGGAGGGAAAGGGGGAGAAGGAGGAAGGAGGGGAAAGGGGGATTAGAGGGGGGAGGAGGGAAGGGAAAGGGAGAAGTGGGGGGTAGAGGAAGGAGGGGAAAGGGGGGTAGAGGGGAGGGAAGGGAAGGGGGTAGAGAGAGGAGGGAAGGGGAAGGGGGGTAGAGGGAGGGAGGGAGGCGAAAAGGGGGGTAGAGGGATGGAGGGAGAGGGAGGGGAAAGTGGGGGGTAGAGGAGGGAGGGAGGGGAAAGGGGGGAGGGGGTAGAGGGAGGGAGGGGGGTAGGGAGGGAGGAGGGAAGGGGAAAGTGGGGGAGTAGAAAGAGGGAGGGAGGGGAAGGGGGTAGAAGGAGGGAGGGGAGGGGAGGGACCTCAGCAGCTGCTCCCGATGGCCTGGTGCCGCGCTGGCTAGAGTTCGAGGTCGCTGTTCGTGTGGCCTGTTAGTCCTTGGAACTGTTTTTGGGCTTCCCTTTTTGTGTTTCTGATTTGCTGTTCCTGTACGTGGCTTGCTGTTTCTGTCCTTTGCTTGTTTCTGGCTTGCTCTTGCTGTTTCTGTTCCTGGCTTGTCCTTTTCTGCTTGCTGTTTCTGTTCCTGGCTTGTCCTCTTTTCCGGCTTGCTGTTTCTGTTCCTGGCTTGCTGTTCCTGTACGTGGCTTGCTATTCTTGTTTCTAGAATTACTGTTCCTATTCCTGGCTTGCTTTTTCTGTTGTTGGCTTGCTGTGGCTGCTCCTGATTCGCCGTTCCTGTTCCTAGCTTGCTGTTCCCGTTCCTAGCTTGCTATTCCTAGCCCTGGCTTGCTTTTCCTGTTCCTAGCTTGCCGGTATTTGTTCTTAATTTGTTCTCCATGTTCTTGTCTTGGTATTCCTGTCCCTGCCTCCTATTCCTGGCTTTCTGTCCCTGCCTAGCTTGCTGTATTTGTTCTTAATTTGTTCTCCATGTTCTTGGCTTGGTATTCCCGTCCCTGCCTCCTATTCCTGGCTTGCTGTTCCTGTTCCTAGTTTACCGTTCCTGATCTTGGCTTGCTGTGGCAGGCACTTCGTCGACCCCCATCGAGTGACAGCAATCAGCGGAAGTCTGGAAATAGCTAAGGCAATACATGCTATTAACGTCAATACAGATAACGATATATTGCTTTGATAATGTCAACGACGACGGAGCAGCGAAGACGATCGTAGCAGCAGCTCTCGTCGATGTGAGAATGCTAATGACAGTGACGAAGCTATTATGACAACGGAGGGAATGAATGACAGGGGAATATTAAAGATGATCCGTTTTAAGGATTCAAAACCACGCCATATGGAGCGTCTACCTGAGTTACGAAGGTGAATGCTAACTATGCTGTCTTCTTGTTTAAGTACGGAGCAACGTGTATATTTTCATTTATTAATATATCCAAGTTTTGTATGTTGAAATGTCAGACGACGCCGGGATAACCTAAGTTGGCTCGTTCTTTCGAGACGTAAGATTTTGTCTCAAAAGAAAAGAAAGAAAGAAAGAAAAAGTTATCCCATCCTTTTGAGACGTAAGATTTTGTCTCAAAAAAGAAAAAGAAAAAAAATCCCCATCCTTTTGAGACGTAAGATTTTGTCTCAAAAGGAAAAAAAAAAACAAACAAAAAAAAAGTTATCCCATCCTTTTAAGATGTAAGATTTTGTCTGAGAGAAAAAAACTTACTCCATCTTTTTTGAGACGTATGATTTTGTCTCAAAGAAAAAAAAAAAAAAAAAAAAAAAAAAAAAAAGTTATCCCATCCTTTTAAGATGTGAGATTTTGTCTGAAAATAAAAACTTACTCCATCCTTTTGTGACGTAAGATTTTGCCTCAAAATGAAAGGCAACAAAAAACGAAAAAAAGTTCCTTTTAAGATGTAAAATTTTGTTTGAAAAAAAAACTTACTCCATCCTTTTGAGACGTAAGATTTTGCCTAAAGAAAAAAAAAAAGTTATCCCATCCTTTTAAGACGTAAGATTTCGTCTCAATAGAAAAAAAAAGAAAGAAAGAAAAAAAAGAAACAAGAAAAAAAAAGAGTATTGACTCGCGCTTGTACTTGATAATAAGGCTTTTGCGTTACGTGCTTAGCTGTAATAATGGTTATTTCATTTCTTAAAATCTTCGTGTCCTTTTTGCTAGTGAAAAAGAAGAGGAAAGATGGGAAAGGAAATTTTGTTTCTATTTTGTCTTCATGAAATTGAAAGGAAATTTTGTTTCTATTTTGTCCATAAAATTGAAAGGTAATTTTGTTTCTATATTGTCTTCATAAAATTGAAAGGAAAAAACAAAGAAAATAGACATAGATACACCCTGCACTTATCTATCTACTTATCTATCTCCATCTATGCATCTATCCCTCTATCTATCTATCTATCCATCCATCTATCACAACACATGTGTATAGCCATCTACCTATATGAAAGTACGTAAATATATAATACACATACACATTCAGGACCCATGTATAGCTCAAGTAACAAAATAATTAAGCAAAAATATAATTAATTTATATAATTTACCTCAATGATAAGAAACACGAAAGTCCCAGGTAACAAAATAATCAAGCAAAAATATAATTCATCATTAATAAAATCTACCTCAATTATAAGACAAACACGAAAGTTTCTTGAAAGTCCAATTTCGAGACCAACCTCTTAATGAAACCTCTTTACAAACGGATTGCAACAGGAACAACGAAGGGAAGGGCAAGAAAACACACGAATATGCCCATATTCCTGTGTTTTCTTGCCCTTCCCTTCGTTGTTCCTGTTGCAATCTGTTCACCATGAATTCCACACATTTACAAACGGAATAATACATATCTGTTGCTAAGATAATCTTCAATACAAGCTAGTAACCGAACCCACACAGCCTTGAGGTAGAACAGATGGAACCTCAAACACTGCTTAATAATCCGCACAGGTGAGAAGTGAACTCAGTTACAGCTGCTGAATAATGGGCGAGGTTTTCGAGAAGATAAGATGGTTAACTGTTTTGCCAGAAAATTAATAGGGTACTTGAGTCTAACTTTGGTAATAATAACTGATAATGATATACTATTACTTTTTTTTTCTTACTGTTTATGTATTATTACTATTGTTATTGTTGCTACTATAGTGATTGCTAATGGTTATAAAGCAAGATACATTAATAATAGTGTAAGTATAGTGATGTGTTGAGAATGGATGTAATAGGAACAATGGTAATGGTAGAAATAAAAATATGGTAATAAAAAAAAATAAAAAAAAACATTGTTAATGAGCAAATCAATGAGCAATGATAATGGTGACAATACCATAAATAGCAATAATCGTACTACTACTAACCACACTCCCCGCGCCAAAATACGGCTCTTCCAAGTCCTCAGAGGAAGTGGGCGGAGCTATGACGTCACGCGTTCTTGTTTACATTTTTAATTCTTTCTTTTTTGCGATTCATTCACCTCTTTATTGGTATTATTATATAACTAAACATGGCATATATTATCAATAATATATAGGAATTAAATGTAAACACATAAACATTCTTCTTGTGTGTATTCTATGCGGTTTTTGAATACATTTCCGATATATGAAATATTTCAGAAAACACATAACTGAAAAGATGGAAAACAGGAATGGCAAGCAAGTATTACTTATATTACCAGTTATTTCAGTCACGAATTGGATATAAGATTTACCAAGTCCGGGGGTATATCATACATAGCTCGTCAAACCGTTAACTAAGGCCATTATGGTAAACTGGGAACAAATACCCGTACCAATAAGCAAAGATTATACAAGTATGGTGTATATGACAACCATTATTGGAGTGATATCACCTTATTTTATTTGTTCTAAGATTTTAGGAATATATCGTAATCATTTCGGAAGGATTAGTGATATTCAAGGTATCGAGATTTTATCTGTTGATTATTTCTTCCTACATCCTTTTTTTTTTTTCTTTTTTTAAACTAAGCGTAGGGCCATTTTCAAACCTGTGAGATAGTGAAGCTTCGAATATAAAGCTCAGTGGAAATGTCATTGTCTTTACTTTGTAATGGATGTCTACAATCACAGGAATGCAATCGTATTTTTGTTTCTGTCAAATTTTACGTTCCCAGTCCTTGGATGTCGATTGTTTGGAGCAAAACCGTTATTCTCACCAAGATAGCCTTTCTGGGATTTGTCTTTCTTCCCTATTCATTATCTTATTATTATTCACTGGTCGTTTAGTTTATGAACCTTGTAATAATGTATTCTAGTTTGCAATTTGCAAACCTCATACATTTTACAGCCATGTGTTGTGGTGCGCGTCGGTTGCAAAGTATTTTCACCAAGAGGAAGCCATACTTGTACGACGCGGCGAGTGAGACGAGAACCTAAATATAACGTAGATTTTAGCAACTTTACGTGCAGGACTAGGTATTGAACATGTTTATTTGCGTTCCATTCTTTTATTTGTTGCGTATTTGATTATTAATAGAAGTGACTAATACCTAAAATGAAGAACCTAACCTGGCCAGCTGATAGAATGTGAACTTCTAAGACACTTTTCTTCCATAGCATTTATTTCGCAGACTAATAATAAGGAAAGTAAGGTAAAACTCGACAATTTCAGGCCCTCGAAAACACGTGCTTTTCCAGCGGCGAGAGAAAATGGCTCGAAATTCAAGCGACGAAAAAAACGGGTGGAATTGTAGCAGATGACGTCACCGAGGGAAATCAAATGAGCCAATGGAAACTGCACTCGGCCGTGACGTGACGATAGACACTAGCGGCCAGTCTATTAGAGCCAATGAGATTTGCAATAGACAATCACGTGACAATAGAAGCTGGCCCCATGGGAAGTCGGTTGAAATTCAAATCAGTTCTGTTATGGCTAGGCTGTGTATGAGGTGCTGTTTCGCCTTCAATATGCAAAATATCTTGGCAATCACGAAAAAGAGCAGTGGACGTCGAGGATTTTGACGACTTTGCGGATGTATTGATCAAGGTAATTGGTACGACATTTGCCTGGGCACTTATCTTGCTCGAACATACGAGGTGAGTATTTTGCACATCTAAATCTCCCAGTTTACTTTGAATGCTTTTCGCGTAGACATTCTGTTTGTTTACATATTACATAGCACCACATAGGTCAGGAGGATATGATGTCACCACAATCCCAGAACATGCTTACGGGAATTTTCTTTGACGAAGTTAAGCATTGTCCTAAAATAGTCATTGACTCTAAAGATTGTCATAAAATTTGCCTGTGACTCGGTTTTAGAAGTTTAATTTGTAACTCGCATTGTGCTACATTTCGGAGTTAACACTTAACTAGAGTTAATATTTACATGTTCATAGACCTTATAATGGTAGTTTAATGCGATGATGTTAAACAAATCATCTCGACTATATAAGGCCTCTAATATTACACATTTAATACAGTTTATATATACACGTGGCACCTCTGCGTTTGTTGTCATTGCGTCAGCTGTGAAAGCGTGTCGTGACATTTATGTGTCAAAGATGGACACCTCCAGACCTGTTACAAACATTGCACGTGTAGGACATTTTCATGAGAAGTCATAGTCAAAACTAAGTCGTAAGATTTTTTTTTCCTGTCATAGATAATTCCTGGTTCATTTCGTGAATTAAGCCCAAGTAATAAAGCAAGGAAAGAGAAAATTCGGGAAGAACTGGGGATCTCTGACAATAGACGGTGTGTGTTGCGTAACAGTCACGTGCAGTTCCATGTAATATGTGGACAGAATATTAGAAGCAAGAGTATCCTGTCTTACGGCAATTTTGAGGACACGATCGCTCCACCATATCCCTCACATCCACTCCTCCTTTTATCCTACGCCTTCATCCTACCGCATGAGCTGCTTCCACCCAGCTGCACCAGACAGCCACAGTTCGGCTTGTTTGTCTTGCAGCAGCTTCTCTTTTAGAGGGGAGGGGGGGGTCGCAAAACATGATTTTAAAGCATTACCTTCTTGGTTACGTATTTGGTATAAATGTAAGCAAAAGGCTCTTTTAGGAAGGTCATGCTAGGGCCATTTCTCACATACTTTAGTGCATGTGACTGTTTCTTTCAAGTTAAGTCCTTACTGTCATAGCCAGATTGAGGGGTATGGGGAGGGTTAGAATGTATTTATATATGTATATAAATAATTTTATATTTGTAAATATATATATATATACATTTTGTACATGGATATATATCTCTGTATATCTATATTTTGGTATCGTTGGATTCCTCTCACTCTCCACATTGCAAATATATAGTTATTATTGGCGCCCCCCCCCCCCCCCCGTTAGTGACAAACTTGGCCCCGATAGCAGGGAAGGGCATGGAAGGTCCCAGGGAAAATGCGGGTTAAATAGCACTAATATATAACGCACAGTGAAAATAACCATGGTTATTCGCATAACTTTCCATTGCAAGGGGCTGTGCCCCCTGCGACACCCCTGGGGGGGCTGGCCGCCCCAAACCCCGCCGAGGAAAAAAACCTCCACCACGTATTCCGGCAGGCTAGAGCGTTACACAATCATCGTCGATGTCGGAGCGGCGGGCGTAATACAATTACCTCATAAGATTCTCACTGAATCAGCATATTAACCTTATTATAGTCAGCATTATATATAGAGACGATTGTAGTATAATCAGGATGAACAGGGTGGCCCGCCCTCGTCGGCCCTCTTTCGATGTTACACCGATGGCCGCAAGGCCGATTTTCCCTTCCTCTGGAATAACGACATTCGTATTCCTAACCGAAATAACCGTCGCGTTCAGTAGTCAGTCATAGCCGCCGCGATGGCCGAGTGTGGAGGGTGCTCGTATTCGGAGACGGATTTTCTGCGCGAAATTGCAACTAGCCAGGAAAAAAAAGCTAGAGATGTGCTTCCGCCACGGCCTCCTCCGTCGGGAGAAAGCCTGCGGCAGGTGCGGGCAGCCAGCACGCCTGGACCTGAAAAAGAAAAGACCTGCCGGACGCACCCTGCCTCCTTCACATTCTGCGGCAAAGGAGCACCCTCCCTACTAATTAGCGGCATTAATCAATCAGGTTAGTACCTTAAAAATCCTAGGTTATTGTAGGTTATCGGCTCCGCATATAGTTCGTGTGCGCTCTATCCTGCCGTGAATACGTGGTGGAGGTTTTGTTTCCCCGGCGGGGGTTGGGGGGGCGCAGCCCCCTGCAATGGAAAGTCATGGTTATTTTCACTGTGAGGTTATATTATTAGGGTAATTTTATATACTACGTCCACCGTTCCTACATCGCTAACGGTCCGCGCAATAAAACCTACATATTTGCATTGTATAGAGTGAGAGGAATCCAACAATACCAAAATCGTCGATATCGGTTATGCGGACGTAATATAGAAAATTACCATATATATAAATATATATATATATATATATATTATATATATGATGTAAGCCATTAGAGCCATTGACAACATAATTTATTCACACAAAAGAATTATATATGTATTTATACATTTCACAATTCCATTAAAGCT
>NW_020869858.1:1508343-1510843 GCF_003789085.1 Penaeus vannamei
TGTTATCTTTTGCAGTCGTTTATATAATGATAATGATTATTTGATGACTATGATGGGGGATGAGATATTTCTTGTGGTTAATTCGATATCGTCTTCTTACTTTGGACAAAATTAGAAGAAAAAGAGAAGAAACAAAATTACAAAAAAAGATGGAATGTCTAGCGAAGTAAAAACAGTAAAACGTTTCTGAAGACATAAACGTATATACGTAAAGGAAATCACCATGACTTGCATAATGATAACGGAGCGAGGGTACCCCCCCCCCCGCATGTTGACAACATGACAATCAAGAGTTATTCTATCGTCATGTGACTTGAATTCGTAATAACACCATAACCATCACAGTAACGACATACATGCTTTTACTATTGTGAAAAATAAAAAAGATAAATAAAAAATGATAAAAAAGGGTAGATCAGTAATTGAAGATTAATATGAAGGGTAGATCAATGATAAAAAATAGGTCACTACGAAAACTATTTAATAAAAAAAACAAGACATGACAAGACTATACATTTGTATTGGGTGGTGCAGCACGGAAGGGGAAGAGAAGGAGGAAGAGGAATAAAGGAAAAGAAGAGGAGGAGGCTCGTTAGAAAGAGGAGTAGACGTAGGAGGAAAGGAGAAAAGTCTCTCTCTCTCTCTCTCTCTCTCTCTTATTCTAGCTTATCACTGAGGCATTACGTGTTCTAATATTTCCCTTTTTTCATTTATAAATTAAGAATCTCACTTTTTCATATTTTTCGGTCTTGTTACTCAGGGATCAAACAATTTCCTAAATCACAGGTGTGGCACTAAATAAGGAGAGATGACAGCTTCCCATCTTCGGGTTTTAGAGAGGGTGCCATGCCTTAGTCTCTGTGAACAAGGCCTGCTGTTTTTTTTTTTCCCTTTTTCTTATATTTGTAGGTTTCGTGGTTATATATGTCATTCTCGTTATTTATTTGTAGTTATTTGTGAATGAGAGAGAGAGAGGGGGTGAGGGAAGGGAGGGAGAGAAAAGAGAGAGGAGAGAGAGAGAGAACAAGAAAGAGAGAGAGAGAGAAAGAGACACTACACTTCACCCCTACCCTTAACCCCCCCCCTCCCAACATTCGGGATAAACCGTAGAACCTCCTTCCTTTGTGTTTCTCAGGGCCTTTAAATACCCCGCCCAACCGTCAGTTATATGAGCCTTATACTCCGCTCACGACTTTTAATTTCAAACCGACGGCCTGTCTGTCTGCGCCGTGACTCCGGGGGTTTCCACGACTCGGAAACCTCTACAAACCACCGTCGGGGGGGGGGGTTCCTGACCTTCAACGTCATTGTAGTGAAGATTTAGCACCCTTGTTCTAGGAATCAGTATTATAACCATCATTTTAGTGAAGATTCAGCACCCTTGTTCTAGGATTCAGTATCATAGCCATCATTTTAGTGAAGGTTTAGCACCCTTATTATATGGTTGATTATCATAACCATCATTATAGTGAAGATTCAGCACTATTTTGTGGTTAAATATCATAACCATCATTACAGTGAAGATTCAGCACCCTTATTCTAGGATTCAGTATCATAACCAATATTATAATGAAGATTCAGCACCCTCATCCTATCATAACCAATATTATAGTAAAGATTCAGCACTATCATAACCACAAGACAATATTTCCCTCCATATCAACAAGTCTCCGCCATGGCCACAGACAACCGTCCACCCCGCTCACGTCGGACATAATGGCTAAATGGCTATCGACGCAACACCCCTTGTCTACGAAAGTACTACCTGTCCGCGCCCTCAGTCCGCTCCCATCACCTGTCTACGTAAGCACAGGCTGTCCGCATCCCGACTCCCTCTTCACTCCATCAAATCCTTTACACTCGCCACAACTGCCAGTCAACAGAACTACTATTTTCCGGACAGAACAACCGGTTTAACACTATTCTTCACGGGACGCAGTAGTTCAAAGCAATTGGGGATCAATCATTTGTCTTCTTTTTCTCTTTTTTTCCGAGAATAACACGTGATTGAATAGGTGGTAAGAACATGGCGAAGAGAAGAACAAAAAATAAAAAAAAAGGGAGGAAAAGGGGGAACATAGGTTGATGTAGAGAAGGAAATATGAAAATAAAAATGGAGAGAGAGTGAGTGAGATGAGTGAAAGAGAGAGAGACAAACAGACAGACAGAGAACGAGAGAGACAGAAAGAGAGAACGAGAGACAGGGAAAGGAGAACGCAGAGAAAGGCGAGAGAACAGAAAGAGAGAAAAGAGAGAGACAGAAAGGCAGAGAACGAGAGAGACAGAGAGAAAGAGAACGAGAGAGCAGAGAAAGAGCAGAGAACGAGAGAGAGAGAGAGAGACAGAGAAAGGCAGAGAACGAGAGAGACACAGAAAGGCAGAGAACGAGAGAGACAGAGAAAGAGAACGAGAGAGACAGAGAAAGGCAGAGAACGAGAGAGACAGAAAAACGAGAGAGAAGCAAACCAGGTAATTCCACCGAGGGGCAGAGGACCCTCAC
>NW_020869858.1:1518343-1522137 GCF_003789085.1 Penaeus vannamei
ACTGATTGACGAAAAGATGCGAGGCTTCTACCCCCCCTCCCCACCCCTAACCTCCCACCCCTCATCCTCACTCCCTTCCCTACCCCCATCCCCTTGCCCTACCCCCCACCCCCATCCCTTCGTCCTCCCCTGCCTCTTGTCTTCTTTTACCCCTCCCTCCCCTCCCCTCCTCCCTCTCCCTTCGTCTCCCTGCTCTTACCCCCCTCCCCTCCTTCGTCCTCCCTGCTCTCCCCTCCCCTCCTTCCTCCTCCTTCCTTCCCCCCCCCCCCATCCGCCATGAGCGAACACGTGTCATCTGATCTAATGATGACGTCACTCTATCAGACGGTGACGTAAGCGCGCGAGACGTGAATGGGCCGCGTTTTCTTATCTCAAGTGTCTGTTTTTCTTTGTTTCGTCCGGGATTCGAATTGTCAAAACAAGAGATATCGAGAGAGACGGACAACGCGCACATACATACACACGGGCACACGTACACGGACGCTCACATGCGGAGGGGCGGGACTTGTGAATGTGAAAACACTCGTAAAGGGTACGTATGTATACACTCTCACACGCTCACACACGCGTGTATGTGTGTGTGTGTGTTTGTGTGTTTGTGTGTGTGTGTGTGTGTGTGTGTGTGTGTGTGTGTGTGTGTGTGTGTGTGTGTGTGTGTGTGTGTGTGTGTGTGTGTGTGTGTGTGTGTGTGTGATGAGTATGTAAGCACACACGCACATACAAAACACACACATAATCACACAAACACAGCACATACACAAAAAAATACACACGCAAGCACACACACATACACACAAAAAAAAACACACACACGCACACACACACACATACAAACAAACTCGCACACCCACCACACACCTATAAGAAGAGCATATCAAGCACAAACACGCGCCCACTGAAACGCGTCCCCGAAACAAGCACCAACACACACACCCCGGGGCGATAAAACACTAATCCACAGACACACACTCACTCACGCACACTTGCACACATACACGGTAGCGTCTCAATAAACAGTGGTCAGATATAAGTCCTACATTACAACAGTTTGTCTGTTAATGGGAAGCCCGTACGCTCTGCTCGCTAATCTCTCTCTCTCTCTCTCTCTCTCTCTCTCCTCTTTTGATATTCTCTCTCCCTCCCCCCCTTCCCTCCCACCTTTCCCCTCTCTCGAGTTCCTGTCTACCTTCTCTCTTTTTTTTATCCCTTTTTTCTTTCTTTTTTTGCTTTTTTTGTCTCTCATTTTCCTCTTCTTTGTTTATTTGCCTCTTCGATAGTCCCCTCTTTCTTCTTTTTGCTCCTCCTTTCTACTCTCAAGCCTTTCGCACTTCCCCTCCTCCCTTCCCCTCTATACTCCCCCCCCCTTTCCCCTCCCCATGTCCCCTTCTCAACACCTTCCCTCTCTCCCTCCTTTGCTCTCCTCCCGGCTTTCCTCTACGTTTCCTTCCACACCCTCACTTCCCCTTGCTTTTTGGTTTTGCCTTTTTCACTACTCTTGTTATTTCCGTCTTTCTCTTATTCGTCCCGCTTGGGCGCAATTCGTCTTTCTCTTCGTTCTCCTCACCCCTCTTCTGTCCCCCTCTTTTTCTTATACTCTCTTGTCCTCTTCGCTTTCTCTCATTCTACTTTTGTTTCTCCTTTCCTTCTTCATCGTATTCTTGTTCATATTAAGGAAAGCTCATTCTTCCTCGTTCATCCTCTCTTTCCCTCTCTCCTTTCTTCTCCCACTGCCGCAACTCCTCTATCTAACCTTCCCATTCTAACATCTTTAATTAATCTAACATTCTTTAATTCCACTTTAATATTTCTCCTTTGTTTGTTCTCCACCTTCATTTCTCTATCCATTTTGAAACCTTCATGGTCACCTCTATAACTTTTCCTGTCTCTTCTTAAAGTATTGACTTTATACTTCTCCCGGAATTCCGAGCCTCTAAACTGTTATACGTCACAGTGATATACGACCTTGTAAACATAACACAGGAAAAACAAATAATGCGACTAACAATTTCACAATTCTAACATACAAGTGACTGCAATACGAATGATACCTGTTCAAAAAAAAATATATGTATGTGCAACAAGCTCTTCAAATCTTTCGACTTTTTCATTGTTCTATTCATCTCTTCAATGAAACCGAAAGTTGCCTGACCCTTCGATCGTACTTGTTCTCCTTGCTATTAATATATCGGTTTGCACCTTTATCTTCCTTTTCCTTATTATCACTTCTTCCTTCTCTTTCTCGCTTTTCAAATTCTCTTAAACATTAACAAAAACATTTTTATGCCTTCAAAGGCTTATTATCATGAAGTGCATCTCTCGCCGAACAATAACAACAAAAATAGAATGCAAAACAACAAAAATACAAAGGGATGGCTTTAATATATAATTACTATCATTTTTCCGCCTCTTCCTTATTATCCTTTTTTATTTTTCGTTTTCTCTCTCTTCGTCTTTTTTGTCTTTATATTTAATTTCTCTTTATCTTTTTTTCAAATTTTCTTTTTGTTTTTATTTTTCCTTTATTCTATTTTTCTTTACCATTTTCTTCACAATTTCTTTTTTTGTTTTTATTTTTTCTTTACTTTCTATTTTTTTTAACGCATTTTCCCTCAACCTGGTGGGTTGAGCCGCCGCGAGAGGGTGAAGGGGGGAAGGGGGGGGGGTGGAGGAAGGCAGGATGGGGAGGAAGGAGGTTGGTGGGTAGTGAGGTTGAAGGGAAAGTGTATTATATAGTGCCAGGGGGTCGAGGTCTCAATAGAGGTGGGTCGGTGGGGTGAGGGGCGGGGGAGGGTAAGATGGTGGGGAGGGCAATGAATATGAGTGAGGGAGGAAAGGCATCAATTGAGGATAGGATAGGAATAGGAATAGCTGCCACCAGTTTTTGAGAGAGAGGAGAGAGAGAGAGAGAGAGAAGATGATGAGTAGATGGCACATAGTATTCATAGTTTTTCAGTGAGATGTTTTTAGGAGATGATAAGAGAAAGAGAAAGGAAAAGAGAGGGTTCGAGAGAGAAAAAGAGAAAAGAGAGGCTGAGAGAGAGAAGTATGGTGATTTTGATGAAGAGAGACGGGAGAGAAATGAGAGCGGAGATAATATGTAATAAGTGAGAGAGACAGTGGGAGACGCACGATAGTAGAAAATAGATGGGAGAGTAGTGAGAGAGAAAGAATAATAGAACCGATAAGAAATAGATGAGAGAGATATAAGAAAAAGAGGAATACAACATAATTGTTACATATTTCTATTTCTCATTGAGGATAGAGGAAAAGAAACGAGAGATCTAAAGGATTAAGGAGCTTAAGCGGTGATGTTATAAGACCTGAGCGCTAGAAAAGAGTAGGAGAAGATGGGAGAGGGGAAAGAGAGGGGAGAAGTCGATAAGAGTGGGAATAATTAAACGAGTAAAGCCTTCTGCGTTCAACTGTGTTGGCCTGATGTATAAAAAAGAGAAGAAGGAGAGGGGAAGAGAGAGAGTGATAACGAGGGGAAATAATTAACGTAAAGCTCTCTTTCTCGTTCGATCAGTGGCGCTTCTCGGAACCAGAGGGAACAATCTCTTGAGGCAAAAGGGTGTTTATATTTACGATAAGACTGTGAATCGGAGGGAAAAAAACATACGGATAGATGGGTTACTGTATTATATGTGCCCTCTCTCTTTGCTTTTTCTTTGTTTGTTTGTTTTCTTTCTTTCTTTCTCTCTCTTCTCTCTCTCCTCTCTCTCTCTCTCGTCTCTCTCTCCTCTCTCTCGTCTCTCTTCCCTCTCTCTCTCTCTCTCTCTCTCTCTCTCTCTCTT
>NW_020869858.1:1536453-1553244 GCF_003789085.1 Penaeus vannamei
TACCTCTCGCCTCCTCCATAAACCAACTGACTACAAAAGGTGAAAATTTGCAAGATTGGCCGATCACGTGGCTGGCTGGCATGGGAAGCGACGGCACTGAAAGCCTTTTCGCCCCGACTTTGTCTGGGCGTGCGGGAGGGAACAAGGCGGAAGTCAGGTGCATGAATTCGGTTGATTTTGTTTGCTGTTGTTTAAGGTGTTGTTGTTGTTGTTTAAGGTGTTGGTGTTGTTTGAGGTGTTGTGGTAAATGTTATTTGTTTGTGAGTGTTGGTGATATTTTTGTTTTTCATTCTTTTTCTATTGTTTTTGTTTCGTCGTTTGTGTTATTTTATGGTTATAATTGCTGTTATTGTTGTTATTATTGTTATCATTGTTATTATTGTTATTGTTGACGTATTGCATGGTACCGGGCAAGGCCAGACTCCAACCATCTGCTCCCGAAGATGGGCGGGCACCCTCCTCCAGCTTATATCCGTTAATTGATATATATTACAAGTATCGACTTTCGTTCTACAAGTCGAATGCGAACAGGACGTGGCATTTGCAAGACCTTTGTCACACTCCCTCACTGTCTCTCTTTCAGTTCCTTTTGCCTCCCCTTCCCTTCCACTCTTTTCATTCTCCGGCCCTCCCTTACTTTCTCCTTTCCTTCCGCTCTCCATCTCCTTCGAATTCTTCTTTACTTTCTATACTCTCCCATCCGCCATTCCTCCCTCCCTCCTCCTCCTATTAGACGTCCCTACCTCTTTTTAGACTTAGATACAATTTGATTATGTATAATATTCTGTCTCCCTCCTTTATCTTCTCTCTCCTTCCCTTTCCTTCCTCCCGCATTCCTTAAATTCCCTCCCTCCTTCACGCCTCTTGCCCTTCCTTCCCTCCCTCCCTTTCTTCCTCCCGTAGTGTTTCTTCCCTCATTTCTCTTACCCTTTCTTTCCTCCCTCTCTCATAGTCTTCCCTCCCTCATTCCTCTTATCCTATCTCCCTCCCTCATTCCTCTTGTCCTCCCTCCCTCCCTTATTCCTCTTGTCATCCCTCCCTCCCTCATTCTCTTATCTATCTCCCTCCCTCATTCCTCTTGTCCTCCCTCCCTCCCTCATTCCTCTTGTCCTCCCTCCCTCCCTCATTCCTCTTGTCCTCCCTCCCTCCCTCATTCCTCTTGTCCTCCTCCCTCCCTCATTCCTTTTGTCCTCCCTCCCTCCCTCATTCCTCTTATCCTATCTCCCTCCCTCATTCCTCTTATCCTATCTCCCTCCCTCATTCCTCTTGTCCTCCCTCACTCCATCATTCCTATTGCCCTTCCTTCCCTCAATCCCTCCCTTACTCGTAGTGTTCCCTCCGTCATTCCTCTTGCCCTTCCTTCCCTCCCTCCCTTCCTCCCTCCCTCCCCCTCTCTCGTAGTCTTCCCTCCCGTGTCCTCCCCTTCCCCCCCCCCATCTCCATAAAAGGGCATTTCGGAAGCGCAGGTCAAATGAGTGTTTCCGAGTGACCTCCGCTCGTCTCCGGGATCTCGCTCGCCCGCTAATGGAGGGCTCCTCCTCGACCGTCGAGTGCGACAGAGTGCGAGTTGTGTGCAGTAAGGGCGGGGGGGAAAGAGGGAGGGTGGGAGGGGAAGGAGGGAAGGGGGGGAGGAGGGGGGGGGGAAGGAGGGAAGGGGGGAGTGGGAGGGGGGGGATGGGGAGGTGGAGGATGGAGGGTGGGGATGGGGGGGATGAGGGAGGAAGGTGGGGGGGGGGGGGGGAAGGGGAGGGAAGGTGGGGGGAAGGAGGGAGGGAGGGTGGGGAGAGGAGGGAAGGTGGGGGGGAAGGAGAGGGGAGGAGGGAGAGGGTGGGGGGATGGAGGAGGGAAGGTGGGGGAAAGGAGGGAGGTGGGGGGATGGAGGGAGGGTGGGGGATGGAGGGAGGGAGGAGGGGGAGGAAGGAGGGATGGGGGATGGGGAGGGGAAAGGGCGCCAGATGTCAGGTCACGTCGCTTTTGGGGTTTTGGATGATAGACAGGTTTGGACTTTAATTCGTGGTGTTTTTGTTTGTTTGTTTGGATAATTTGATCATTGGCAGTGTCTCTCTCTCGCTCTCTTTCGTTCTCTTTTTTCTTTCTCTCTCTCTCTCTCTCTCACTCTCTTTCTTTCTTTCTTTCTTTCTTTCTTTCTTTTCTTTTTTTCTTTCTTCTTTCTTTCTTTCTTTCTTTCTTTCTTTTCTTTCTTTCTTTCTCTTCTTTCTTTCTTTCTTTCTTTCTTTCTCTTCTTCTCTCTCTCTCTCTCTCTCTCTCTTCTCTCTCTCTCTCTCTCTCTCTCTCTCTCTCTCTCTCTCTCTCTCTCTCTCTCTCTCTCCTCTCTCTCTCTCTCTCTCTCTCTCTCTCTCTCTCTCTCTTCTCCCCCTCTCCTCTCCTCTTTACCTCTCCCTCTCTCCCTGACTCATTCCTTTCTCCCTCTCTCTTTCTCCTTATTTCCTCTTTCCCTACTTCTCTCCTACCACTTCTTCCGTTTTAAGATTTATTTGCTAGCCTTTTCCCCTCTCGGCCGAAAATGTCTGGGAGTGAGTTCATGCTGGTTCATGTGAGATTACGCTTTTTGGGCGACCGGCTGAAGTGCTCATTTATCTCGTCTTGGAGCGGACGCGGTTCAGACGGACAGCCCCCTCTTCTCCCCTCTCCTCCCCTCTCCTCTCTCTGCCTCTTTGTTCCCTTCTCCTCTCTCTGCCCCTTTCATCCCCTTTCCTCTCCTTTCCTCTCCTCTCCTTTCTCTTCCTCTTTCGTTCCCTCTTTCGTTCTGCCTATTTCTTCCTCTCTCTGTTCTCTTCTCCTCTCCTCTCCTTTCTCTTCCACTTTCTTTCCCTCTCACTTCCCCTCTCCTCTCTTTTCTCTTCCTCTTTCGTTCCCTCTCACTCTCTCCTCTCTCTGCATCTTTAATCCCCTTTCCTCTCCTCTCTCTTCCCCTCTCCTCTGCCGCTTTCTTCCCTTCTCTCTTCTTTTTTCCCCCCTCTCCTCTCTCCTTTCTCTTCCTCCCCCCCTTTCCTTCCCTAGCTCTTTCCTCCCCTCTCCCTTCCCCTTTCCTCTTCTCTTCCTTTCCCTTTCCTCCCCTCTACCTTTCCCTTTCCTCCTTATCTCTTCCAATTTCCTTCCCTCGCCTCTCTCTCCCCAGTTCTTCCCCTTGCCTACCAGTTTTCTCCCCTTCTCTCTCCTCCTCCTCCCACTCACCACCCCTCGCCTTCGAAATTTGCCTGAAAGACGTAGAAATGTCATATAGATGCCTTTTTATTTATCTTCTTAAACTCATCATTTAAATACTGTTTAATACCCCTGTGTGTGTGTGTGTGGTGTGTGTGTGTGTGTGTGTGTGTGTGTGTGTGTGTGTGTGTGTGTGTGTGTGTGCGTGCGCGTGTGCACATGGCCGGCTGTGTGTGTTTGTGTGCGCTCGTGTGTTTATACTTGTGTCCCTATTCCGCCCCTCCCCTTTCCTCCACCCTCCTCTCGCTCGCTCTCTCTATTTCCTTTCAACCCTATCTTTTGACTGCCCTCCCTCTATCTCCATCTCCCCCCACCCCTCCTCCTCCTCCTCCTCCACTCCGCCCTCGAGCCAGGTCCAGCTGGGGGCCTTCTGCTCGACTCGACCGCACACTCGCCGTTCTCTCGACGTCGTGCAGGTCTCACACTCCGGTGGTTCCTCTGCGACAGAGCAGTGATCTGACCCCCCCCCCATCCCATTTCGAGTGTCGCCTCCATCATCGCGACGCTTGGCCTTCGACGACCTCGTGCCGCCCTATCACCTGTTTAGCGCCCTTCGCTCCCCTTCGCCCCGCTCCCTTCCTCCCCTCGCTCTCCTTCGGGAGTGCGCCTCGTGCGTCGCCGGCGTCTCGATCCTCTCCCCTCGCGACGCCGCACCGATTCGCTTCGTCGAGTGGGACTTCTTGCGTGCGCCCCTCTCTGTTTCTCCTCCGTCGTGTGTTCCGTGCATTGTGTGCTCCCTATCCCCTTGTTCTGCCCCCCCCCTTTGTGTGTCCCTGGTGACGGATAAGTAAGAAAAAAAAAGTGTGTGAACCACGAACCTTGTTGTCCGTCTTCCCTGCATCCTTCTGTCCTTCAGCTTCGTTCCTTATCCTCCCTCCCTTTCCGTCGTCCCTCGTCCTTCCCTCTCCTTCCCGCCCCTCCTTCGCCGCCTCGAGCAAGATGCTGGCCCAGGGCACGGAGCAGCGCGCCATGGCCAACAACTACCTCGTCATATTTGCATTACTGCTCATCATGTATTTACTCTGGCACGCCGTCTTCTAGTGAGGTAAGAGGGCCCGGGCGGTCTGTTTGGCCAGGGATTGGGGCGATTGACTGGTCCGATTGAGGGATGGAGTGATTGGCTGATTAGAGGGGAGTGGAGATGTGTTTACGGTACCTCTTTTTAGATTAATGCACCTGGTAATGGGTTTATGCGTCTGCGCTGTTCCTTTTTTATAATCTGACATTTCTTGGCCGAGGGGCTTGACTTGCCTAGTTCAGAGAGAAAATAAAATAAAAAAAATAAAAAAAAATACAAACGGACATGTCTAGAGTACACGACCCTCACTCGGGTAGCCTTAGGAAATGTTTGGAAATGTGTTTACGTTCTCGTGCGGTCTGGTTTGATATGCTGTTGATGTTAAGAGATTGATTGTCAAACGCACGGGCACCGCGAGGAGGCCGCGTCTTTGTCCCGATGTACGATAATCATTTTTTTCTTTCTAAAACAGGCGCCGGAAGTATTCTTATTTTTGGGTCAAGACGAAGTATATAACATGTACATGAAATAAAGCTACAAAACAGGATCCAACTCGAGAAATTTGAGTGTGTGAAAGAGAAGCTTGACTCACTGTCATTACGAGGGTCAATAAATGTATTATCGTATTTTCCATATTCCTTCGGGTCACTCTCAACCATCTAAATAGAAAGCTCCTGATTGCATAAAGAACAAATCACAAATCACGTAATCATGTTTATTGTCTATCCTGTGTATCCCTTCAGCAGTTTTCGCAGACACCCTTGATGGATGACGTACCTGCTTTTCCGTTTTCTTTCGTCGGGTAGAATGACGTAGGGAAGCCGTGCTAGATTTTTCATTATATATATTTTTGTGTTAACGACATAAATTTGTTGCGTTGTTTGTTAATCGTTTATATATTTTTTTCCCTTTTTTTCATTATTTCCACATTGTTTTGTTTTTAATGTTTCATTGTTAAAGTTTGTTAATGTTTTGGTAGTCATTGTAGTTTTCTATGTTGTCGTTGTAGTTGTTATTAGTATCAGTATTACTGTAACTATAACCACGATTATCACTTATATTATGAAAACGTTATTATCATCATTGTCTTAATCATATTCCTTCAACTACCATCCTTACTGATTGAACTCTCAATAGGATAACTTGAACTACCATGCGAACAACTTTGACGTCGAATTAAAAGGATTTTAGCTTACGTACAGTGCCTACTCACATATCAATGGAATCTTTCCGTAGAATGTTTTTGTCCTATAGCAGGGGGGGGGGGGAGGCGAGAGAGAGAGAGAGAGAGAGAGAGAGGGGGTGAGAGAAAGAGAGAGAAAGAGGGGGTGAGAGAAAGAGAGAGAGAGAGAGCGAATGACACCACTACACCATTCACGACTAGCAATAATTGAATCTGAAAAGGAAATCACTCGACGGGGCACCATGAACACTATAACCCATCACTATAACTGCTGCTCGACCTCCATGAAGGGCCGACCGTTTCCGAACAAGTGCCTGTGTGTCTTTGAAGAGAGATGTCTAGGTTTTTTATTCACTGCAAGTAAAAAAAAAAAAAAAAAAAAAAAAAAAAAATGTAACAAGAGACTAAACACAGAACCTTTCCCTGTGAGATACGCTGCTTTTTAAATGAGAGGAGGAGTGACAGGGAGAGAGAGAGAGAGAGAGAGAGAGAGAGAGAGAAGAGAGAGAGAGAGAGAGAGAGAGAGAGAGAGAGAGAGAGAGAGAGAGAGAGAGAGAGAAGGGGGCGAGAGAGAAAGAAAAAGAGGGGGTAAGAGAGAGAGAAAGAGGGGGGGAGAGAAAGAAGTGGTGAGAACAAGAGCCGGTGAGAGAGAGAGAGACAGATACAAAGATATAGACAGAGAGAGGGGACAAATACAAAAGCCGATAACCAAACAAACGAAACGAGAGAAAGAGAGATAGAGAGAGAGAGATAGAGATAGATAGAGATAGATAGAGATAGATAGATAGAGATAGATAGTAGGATAGAGATTAGATAGATAGATAGATAGAGATAGATAGATAGGATAGATAGATAGAGATAGATAGATAGAGATAGATGATAGAGATAGATAGATAGAAGATAGAGATGATAGAGATAGATGAGATAGATAGATAGAGATAGGATGATAGAGATAGATAGATACGAGATAGATAGATAGAGATAGATAGATAGAGATAGATAGATTAGATAGAGATAGATAGATAGAGATAGAGTAGGATAGATAGATAGAGATAGATAGAGATAGATAGAGAGAGAGAAGAGAGAGAGAGAGAGAGAGAGAGAGAGAGAGAGAGAGAGAGAGAGAGAGAGAGAGAGAGAGAGAGAGAGAGAGAGAGAGAGAGAGAGATAGAGAGAGAGAGAGGAGAGAGAGAGAGAAAGAGAGAGAGAGAAAGAAGAGAGAGAAATTAGAATAGAGAGAGAGAGAGAGAGAGAGAGAAGAGAGAGAGAGAGAAGAGAAGAGAGGAGAGAGGAGAGAGAGAGGAAAGAAGAGAAATAAATATCCGAAACCGACATAAAAAAAAAAAATAACAAAGCCGATAACAACAAACAAACGAAACAGAAGAGGAGAAGAGAGAGAGAAAGAAGAGAGAGAGAGAGAGAGAGAAGAGAGAGAGAGAGAGAGAGAGAAGAGAGAAAGAGAGAGAGAGAGAAAGACGGAAAGAGAAAGAAATAGAGAAATAGAGAAAGCCCATACAGATAAGTACAAGTACAAAAAAAAAACCACACACACACACAAGATAAAAAAAAAAGCCAACCAAAAAAAGAAGACAAGAGAGAGAGAGAGAGAGAGAGAGAGAGAGAGAGAGAGAGAGAGAGAGAGACGGAAAGAGAAAGAAATAGAGAAATAGAGAAAATGCCCATACAGATAAGTACACAACACACTACACAAAAAAAAAATTAATACAAAAGCGATAACCAACAAACGAAACAAAGAGAGAGAGAGACAGAGAACAGAGACAGAGGAGGATCAGTAGAAATCACAGAGAGGACACGCTAACCCAGAAACGAGAAAAAAAATATGCTAACATGGGTACGAGGTATACCACTGAGTGCGAAAATATATCAAGCGGTCCCCGGTCGCCGTAGGTGGTATGCCGTTAAAAAAAGTGTTTGGTACGCGATTGGTGTTTGTTTTGGTATTTACGGTGTGTGTGTGTGTGTTGTGGTGTTGGTCGTGTGTGTGTTGTGTTGTGTGTGTGTGTGTGTGTGTGTGTGTGTGTGGTTGTGTGTGTGTGTGTGTGTGTTGTGTGTGTGTGTGTGTGTGTGTGTGTGTGTGTGTGTGAGTTGTGTGTGTGTGGAAGGGAGGGACTTTTGGTAGTGGGTATGTTGAAGGAGGGGGGGTGGAAGGGAGGAAGTCGGGTATTGTGAAGGAGGGTGGGGTGGAAGGGAGGGACTGTTGGTAGTGGGTAATGTGAAAGGAGGGGGGGGGGTGGAAGGGAGGGACTGATGGTTGTGGTATGTGAAGGAAGGGGAGGGTGGAGAAAGGGAGGGACTGTTGGTAGTGGATGTGTGAAGGAGGGGGGGTGGAAGGGAGGGGACTGTTGGTAGTGGGTATGTGAAGGAGGAGGGGGTGGAAGGGAGGTAGTGGGATGTTGGTAGGGTGGTAGTGGTGTGTGAGGAGGGGGGGGTGGAAGGGAGGGATGTTGGTAGTGGGTATTGAAGGAGGGGAGGGGTGGGGGAAGGGAGGGACTGTTGGGTTGTGGTATGTGAAGGAGGGGGGTGGAAGGGAGGGACTGTTGGTAGTGGGATATGTGAAGAGGGGGGGGGTGGAAGGGAGGACTGTTGGTAGTGGATATGTGAAGGAGGGGGGGGGGGAAGGGGGGACTGTTGGTAGTGGTATGTAAAGGAGGGGGGGGGGGGGAAGGGAGGGACTGTTGGTAGTGGGTATGTGAAGGAGGGGGGTGGAAGGGAGGACTGTTGGTAGTGGGATGTGAGGGGGGGGGGGAAGGGAGGGACTGTTGGGTCGGGTATGTGAGGGGGGGGGGGAGGGACGTTGTAATGGGTGTGAAGGAGGGGGGGTGGAAGGAGGACTGTTGGTAGTGGATATGTGAAGGAGGGGGGGGTGGAAGGAGGGACTGTTGGTAGTGGATATGTGAAAGGAGGGGGGGTGGAAGGGAGGGACTGTTGGTAGTGGTATGTGAGGAGGGGGGGAAGGAGGGACTGTGGTAGTGGGTATGTGAAGGAGGGGGGGGTGGAAGGGAGGGACTATGGTATGTGTGTGAAGGAGGGGGGGGAAAGGGAGGGACTGTAGGTAGTGGGTATGTGAAGGAGGGGGGGTGGAAGGAGGGACTGTTGGTAGTGGGTTTGTGAAGGAGGGGGGGGGTGGAAGGGAGGGACTGTTGGTAGTGGATGTGTGAAGGGGGGGGGGTGGAAGGGAGGGACTGTTGGTAGTGGGTTTGTGACGGAGGGGGGGGTGGAAGGGAGGGACTGTTGGTAGTGGGTATGTGAAGGAAGGGGGGGGGGTGGAAGGGAGGGACTGTTGGTGTGGGTATGTGAAGGAGGGGGGGGGAGGGGTGGGTGGGGGGTGTTACCCGGTATCTGTGTTAGGAATTTGTGTTCGTTTATAGGTTTCGTTTGTTTGTTTGCGTGAATTTATGTGCGTTTTTGTTTTGTTAGTTTGTTTTGCGTGAATTTGTGTGCGTTTACAGGTTTTCGTTTGTTTGTTTGCGTGAATTTGTGCGTTTTTGTTTTTGTTTGCTTGTTTGCGTGTGTGCTTTTGTTTTGAGTGTTTGTGTGTGCGCGTTGGTATGTGGCTTATTAGTATGGTGAACTAATTTTTCGACTTATGGTGTCTGAATGAAGCATGGACATCGGCAAATAGGTAGAAGAGAAGAATAAGAGAAAGCGATAGACAGATTCATGGTAGATTGAGAAGCGGGAAGGAAGGTGTGCAAATGTGAACGTTTTGTGTAGACTCAAGAGTTCACGGCGGGCTGTACGGTGCGGGCGGGAGCGAGACAGGAGCATGGGCGGTGGTGGGTGAGTGTGGGTGGGGTGTCGCGGGCGTGGGAGGGAGAAGGAGGGGGTGGAGGGCGGGGGGAGGGAGCGAAGAGTGACGCCAACTGGACCGATCCAGTGTTTCATTGTGTCAACTGAAATGTTCACTTTTTTTTTTCTTTTTTTTTTCGTCCTGGCGATTTTTTTTCTCTGCATTTGCCAAAGGTTGATGTCAGTGTGATTGCTCCTCTCTCTCTCTCTCTCTCTCTCTCTCTCTCTCTCTCTCTCTCTCTCTCTCTCTCTCTCTCTCTCTCTCTCTCTCCTCTCCCTCTCCTCTCCCTCTCCCTCTCCCTCCCTCTCCCCCCCTCCCCTCCCCCTCCCTCCCTCCCTCCCTCCTCCTCTCCCCCTCTCCTCCTCTCTCTCTCTCTCTCTCTCTCTCTCTTCTCTCTCTCTCTCTCTTCTCTCTCTCTCTCTCTCCTCTCTCTCTCTCTCTCTCTCTCTCCTCTCTTCTCTCTCTCTCTCTCCCCTTCCTCCCTCCCTCTCTTCCTCTCTCCTCTCTCCGCTTCCCTCTCCTCTCTCTCTCTCTCTCCCCTCCTCTCCCTCTCTCCTCTCTCCTTCCCCTCTCTCCCTCTCCTCCTCTCCTCTCCTCTCCTCTCCTCTCTTCTCCTCTCCTGTCTCCTCCTCTCCCCCGTTCCTTCCCTGACCCTCTCCTCCAATCCTCATCCCCTTCCTAACTCTCCCTCTCCTCTCTCCTTTTCCCTTTCCCTCCCTTCCTCCCTTCCCCTCATCTCATCATTTATCACCTTCCACCTTCTCTCCTCTCCTCTTCTCATAAAACCAGCCTCACCTCACCGGAAACTCGTGAGGTATTCATTTCCTCTCTCTCTCTCTCCTTATCTCACTTTTTTTTGACGAAATGGCAAAAATTTTCCCTTATTTTTTTTTTCTCTTTTTTTACGCTAGCTTCCACTTAGAGAATTTAATTTGAAGAATTCCTGATTTTTTTTGCAGCGCCTTGTCGCCGGCGGGAAGGTATTTTTCCCGGCGTTGCATTTCGAATGTCTCTTTCGGGCTCGTCGAACGGGAAGCGGCGTCGAGGTTCTCGCGACTAATTTGAAGGGTTTTATGGAACATTTATGAAAAAAATGTATAATTATTATTATTATTATTATTATTATTATTATTATTATTATTATTATTAAAAATTGTATTATTATTATTATTGTTATTATTATTATTATTACTATTATTATTATTATTATTATTATTATTATGTTTTGTTATTAGGTATTATTATGTATTATTGTTTGTATTGCTGAAATTATCACGCTTTTTTTAATGGTTTTATGATTTTTTTTATAAGATTTGTATTATTATTATTATTATTATTATTAATGTTTTGTTATTAGGTATTATTATGTATTATTGTTTGTATTGTTGAAATTATCACGGTCATTTTATATGTATACAGAGACTAGGTCGATGTAACAAGGTTTGGATAAGTAGACACAAGGCATTAATCAGTTGACTCCCATCGCGAACATAACCTTATGTATCCGAATTAATTACTTAGTTCACTCCAATCGCGAATATAATATTCATGTATCCGAATTAATGACAGGCGAACGTGAATTTTTCCATTGTGTCATATATATTTATGCCAACGCCTTATCTTTGACACTTGGGACGTTGATCGAGCATAGAATATGTTCAGTGATAATTTTTATTATTTTTTTTTATTATTTTTTATTTTATTATTATTATTATTATTTATTATTATTATATTATTATTATTATTATTATTATTATTATTATTATTGATATTATTATTATTATTTATTATTATTTATTATTATTATTATTATATTATAAATGAATTATATTATAAATATTATTATTATTATTTTATTATTTTATTATTATTTTTTTTATTATTATTATTATTTTTTTCGCAATGAAGGTGTAGTGTAGTTTGTTGTCTTGTTGGTTTTCGAGAAGAAGAAAAAAACATGTAGTGATGGGGAGCTTGATAGATAGATAGATAGATAGATAGATAGATAGATCGGTAAAAAATTTCTAATCGTCTAAATAAACGAGTAGATGATAGAAGGATAATTAGGTTCAATTATATCGACTAAATAAACAAATGCATAGAAAGATAGGTTGATAGATAGATAAGTGTAGTTATTCAAATAGATGTATGAATAAACAAATGGAGAGAAAGATAGGTAGATAGATAAACAGATAGATAGATAAGTAAAGTTATGCAAGTAGATATATGAATAAACAAATGGATAGAAAAATAGGTAGATAGATAGACATATAGATAGATAGGTAGTTATGCAAATAGATGAATGAATAAACAAATGGATAGAAAGATAGATCGATAGATAGGTCGATAGATAGGTACAGTTATTATGAATGAATTGGATAGAAAGATAGACAGATAGATAGATAGGTGCAGTTATTCAAGTAGATGAATAAACAAATGGATATAATGATAGGTAGATAGATAGACAGATAGATAGTTAGTTATGCAAATAGATAGGTGAATAGGTCGATAGATAGCTAGTTATGCAAATAGATAGCTGAATAAACAAACGGATAGATAGAGAGACGAAGAGGACAGTGGGCGAGAGGGAACCAGGAAGCTTCTCGGTGTGCTAGGGGGCGTCTTTGCATCGGCAGTTATAGACTAATTTGGTCAAAGCTGTGCATACCTTCTCTCAAACACCCTCTGTGCTCCTCTCCTACTCCCTCCCGTCCCTCTCCGCCCTCCTCTTCACCCTCCCTCCGCCACCCCCTCCCTTTCCCCTGCTCTCCACCCCTCCCGTTCCTCCTTCCCCTATCCCTCCTCTCCCTCCTTGTTTCCGTTCCTCTCTCACCCCTCGCGTTCACCTCTCTTCCACCGTCCCGTTCATTCTTCTCACCCTCCTGTTCACATTCTTCCACCCCTCTGTTCACCTCTCTCACCCCCGTTCCGTTGACCCTCTGGCGCCCCCCTCGCCGTTCACATTTGGCTCTCTCCACCCCCTCCGTTTTACCTTCTCACCCTCACCGTTCCGGGCTGCTCTCCCACCCACCCCCGTTCAACTTCTCACAACCGTCCCGTTTTTCACTTCTCCTCACCCCCTCCTGTTACCTCTCTCCACCTCCTGTTCACCCTTCTCAACCCTCCGTTGACCTCTCTCCACCGCCCTCCCGTTCACGCTCTCTCCACCCGCCTCAACCGTTCACACTCTCTCCACCCCTCCAGTTCACTCTCTTCACCATCCCCGTTCACTCTCTCCACCCCCTCTCCGTCAAGGCTCTCTCCAACCCCTCCGTTACTGCTCTCTCCACCCTCCTCCCCCGTTACCTCTCTCACCCTCCCGTTTACCTCTCTCCATCCGTCCGCGTTCACCTTCTGCCTCACCCTCTGTTTCACTACTCCTCCTACCCCTCTGTTCAACTCTCTCCGACGCCCTCGCGTTGACTCTCCTTCTCCACCCTCCCGTTCAAGAAGACCTCTCTGCACACCCCTCCGCGTTCACTCTGCTTCCACCCTCCCGTTCCGGGACTCTCTCCTCAGCTCTCCGTTCACTCTCTCTCCCCACGCCCCTCACCGTTCCATTTCTCCTCATCCCTCACTGTTTACACTTCTGCCTCAGGCCTCCCGTTCACCCTCTTCCACCCTCCCGTTCACGATTCTCTCCACCCCTCCCTTTCCCTCTCTCCCACACTCTGTTCCTCCTCTCCACCCTCGACGTTTACCTCTCTCCACCCGCCTCCGTTCATTGCTCTCATCCCTCTGTTTACATGCTCTCGCACCCGGCTCCGTCACCTAACTCTCTTACCGTACCCGTTCATAACTTCCTCTACCCTCCTGTCAATGCTCTCTCACCCTCCCGTTCACCTGCTCTCCACCCCTCCGTTCCTCTCTCCACCCCTCACGCTGTTCACCTCTGCTCCACCCTCCCTTCACTCTCTCCACCCCCTCTCCTGTTCACTTCTCTCACTTCCCCCGTTCACGGATCTTCTCCACCCCTCCCGTTACGGGCTCTGCTTCCACCTCCCTCCCTTTCCCTCTCTCCACACCATCTCGTTCCCTCGCTCTCCACGCCCTCCGTTACGGCTCTCTCCACCCTCCGTTATTTCTCCCATCCCTCTGTTTACTCTTCACCCTCCGGTTCACGCGCTCTCTCCAACCGTCGCGTTCTTCTCCTCCAACTCCCCTCCTGTTCACTGCTCTCCTCAACCCACTCCTCACCGTTCAGTGGGACTCTCTGCCACGCCCCTCACCGTTCACTCTCTCATCCCTCTCCGGTTCCCTCTCTCCACCCCCCCGTTCACGCTCTCTCACCTTCGCCTCACCTTCACTCTCTCCACCTCCCGTTCACGCTCTCTCCACCCCGTGCGCGTTACGTTTCCCTACCACTACTCGTTCACTTCTCCTCACCTCCCTCCCGTTCACGGACTCTCTCACCGCCCTCCTTTCCCTCTCTCCACCCCCTCCTTTCTCTCTCCACCGCTCCGTTCCAGGTTCTCCTCACCCCCTCCTGTTTCACTGGCTTCTCACCCTCCCGTTCAACACTCTCTGCTCACCCCCTTCCGTTCACAGTTCTCCTACCCGCCACCCCTTTCCGTTCACCTCTCCACACTCCTCCCGTTCCCTCTCGCCCACCCGCATCCGTTTACTCTCTCCCCACCCCTCACTGCGTACCCTTCTCGGCCTCTCCATGCGTTCCCCTCTCCTCATCCCCTCCGATTTCTCCACCCCCTCTTTCGCATCTTTGCACTCCTACCCTATCTCCACCCCTCCATCGTCCTAACCGTCTTTCACCTCGCCTTCCCCCCCCCCCCCCCTCAACACACACATCCACGACCTATCCCTTTAAAACCACGAGTTTATTATATTTGGCATGTCATGGCCTGCTACGGTTTGGTCTTCCTCCTCCTCCTTGTGCTTGTTCTTCTTTATTTTCTTCTTTTTCTCCGTCTCTTTCTCTCTCTCCTTCTCCTCTTCCTTTCTTTTTTTATGTTTTTCTTCTCATTCCTTCCCTTTTCTCCTTCCTTTCTTCCTCTTCCTCCCTTCGTCCTCTTCTCCTCCTCCTCCTCTTCGTCCCCCTTCCTACCCCACCACTCCTCCCCCTTCATCCCTCCTCCCACTTCTTCCTCTTCCTCTTCCTCCTCTTCGTCCTCCTGTGTCTCTCTCGTCTCGTCTCGTCTCTTTCCATACGACTTGTACCTTATTTCTCCGTCTCAAGTTGCGAAGGATTATCTCGCTCTGTCTCTCTCTCTTTATTTCTCTCTCTCTCTATCTCTCTCTCTCTCTCTCTCTCTCTCTCTCTCTCTCTCTCTCTCTCTCTCTCTCTCTCTCTCTCTCATCTCTCTCTCTCTCTCTTCTCTCTCTCTCCTTCTCTCCTCTCTCCTTCTTTCCCTCTCTCCTTCTCTCCGCTCTTCCTTCTCTCCTCTCTCCTTCTCTCCCTCTCTCCCTCTCTCCCTCTCTCTCTCCCTCCCTCCCTCCCCTCTCACCCCTTTTCCCTCTTTCCAACTCTCACTTTCCCAGGTTTAGTTGGGGTTTAGAGATTGCATGCTTAATTAATTTCTCGATAAAGGGTTCATATTTTATTGTTTTATATATTTAGGCATAGGTGATATACTCTGCAATAGGGGATAAATAGCCCCCATTAATAATGGATAATGTAGGATATGCATTAATACCAATGTAAGTCGTAGTTCTGAAAGCCAATTTAATCAAAGCTATGCCATTTTCATTTTTCCGAAAGATATTTTGCATATAATTGCAATATTTTCAAGCGTGCCAGTCACCGAACTCTACGGGAATGCGCCTCCAAATTCTATTTACAATTTCGGCACGAGAGAAAACGTTATTTTGGGGGAGACAATTATAATATGTAACCGGAAGCCTGCGCACGTTACTGCAGATATCTTGTTTCGACTGTTATTGGAATAACTGCGAATTGCATATTTGCACGTACCAGCATGAATGTTTATATGTTCTATTATAGTTTTCTCATATGTTCGTTTATTTTCAGGTATGACGTTTGTTCTGATATTTCTCAAGACGAGTTTGGAAGGCCAGCAACACCGTAAGTAGAGCGTAGTTGTAGCATTGTACATTAACTGTTCATTGCAATTCTGCATTGGAGAAAATGTTGGGAAATGAATGATTAGAGACGAAGACGATAATTTTGATGCAGATCAGGAAAAAATAATGATAGTAAGAAGGAAAATAAGATAAAAAACAACAGGAAAGAGAAACGCTTATAATTGCAAGGACAAATAGATGAGGAATAGAAGGGAGATATACAGAAGAGGATGATAATAAAAAGAAAAAAAAAAATCAAGCGGAAAAAATAGTGAGTGAGTGTAATCTTTTTGTTGCAAATGCTGCCTCTCCTCCCCCTCCCCCGCCCCTCATTCCCTCTCTTTACCCTTCTGATTATGGCTTGACCTCCTTTTAACTGATTAGGTCTCTCCTTCGCACCCGAGTCGTGCCATCCGCCCTTCAATCCACTTTTTTCCTTGTCAGGGTGGGTGGTTGGGGGACACGAACGGTCGACTTCCTAATCCTTTCTCTTTTCCTCTTTCTCTCTTTCTCTCTCTCTTTCTCTCTCTCTTTCTCTCTCTTCTCTCTCTCTTCTTTCTCTCCTCTCTCTCTCTCTCTCTTTCTCTCTCTTTTCTCTCTCTCTCTCTCTCTCTCTCTCTCTCTCTTTCTCTCCTCTCTTCTCTCTCTCTTCTCTCTCTCTCTCTCTTCTCTCTCTCTCTCTCTCTCGTCTCTCTCTCTCTCTCTCTCTCTCTTCTCTCTCTCTCTCTCTTCGTCTCTGCTCTCCTCTCTTCTCTCTCTCTCTCTCTCTCTTCGTTTCTCTCTCTGTGCATTCATTGTCTCCCTTCTTCTCTCTCTTTAGTCTAACATACTTATTTCCGGTGCGTTTTCGGTTACTCGTCTTCACCGTTTTCCTCATCTCTATGCTCTCTCTCTTTCCTCTTCGTCTGTCTCTCTTCGCTAAGTCTTTTCTCGTTCTCTTCTAAGCGGCCTGGTAGTCATTTTCTCATTGTTCTCGTTACTCGTCTCGGCTGTTCTCTGTTGGCGCGCTCTCGGTATGCAAGCTTTGAAGTGCTCTCTCCTATCTTGTCTGCAACTCGCTATCTCCTGTCTCTGCTCTCTTCGATCTCTTATTTTCTCAATTCAGAAATCGGGAGTGATCTTGGCTCTGTCTCCAGTCTCAGTTCTGTTGTCGTCTTCCGTTATGAGGTTTCTTTCCTCTCTTCTCTCCAAGAGCTTCCGATCTCATCTCGTTCTCATCTCTCGTCTTTTATGTTTGTTCTTCTCTGTGTCGTTGTGATAGTTCTCTCCTTTGTACTCCGGTCTCTTCATTAGACTCAATGTTCTTCTTCTCGTCCTGTGTTCCTCTGCTCTCACTCTCTCATCTCTCCTCGTAGTCTCCTTTATTCTATCATGAGATCCGCTCTGAGATCTCAGGTCTTTGTGCTCAGAGTAAAAGTTATATGCGCGCTCTTCAAGGAGCATTTAGCTCGAATTAAGTCAGGGTGGGTCTCGTCTCTCCGGATGGTACTGTTTATCTATCGTTCTCAGGTCTGT
>NW_020869858.1:1553344-1555844 GCF_003789085.1 Penaeus vannamei
CCACACAGACGCATTAAAATATACTCCGGCAGGATCCGCGCCTCGGCATCACCTCCTATATAATTCTCCTTCTAGTCTCTCTTTCTCCCCGCCGGCAGCCACCATCTCCTCTCCCTTCCCCCTTCTCCTTAGCCTTCTCCCCCCGTCCAATTGCCACCCGCTCCTCCCCTCGCCCCGCGCCCCTCCCACCGGCTCTAAAACATTCATTACCTTGCAAATTCCTCCAACGTCCCCTTGGATTTGAGGCGCGGTCCCCCCTATCCGGCGTTCGGACGGAGTACTCGAGATATTTTTTTGTAATCTTTGTCCATTTCGTGTCTAGATTGTTGGATTTTTAGAATTTTGGGGTATATTTTTTTCTTTAGAATGTGGTTGATGTTCCTGATTCTCGACTTGAAAGGAAAGATATTGATTTGTCAAAATATCCCCCCGAAGATCGAAGTCGAAGTCCGCGCCCATCGCCCGAACGAGGAGAGGTTTCCCGCCATATGCTCGCCCAAAAGGGTTCGTTCAAAATTGTAAACCCATTTTATAAAGCAAACTGTACAATCCCAGAACAGCTCATCTGTTGGATTATTTAAACTATGTGCCAACTTGAACAGCTGTGCGAGGCGAGACAAGATCATGAATATTTGAACTATTTTGTATTCATTGCACGGTGAAATTAACTTCTCGAGGTGGCGGGGTTAGCAGTTAGCTGTTTAAAGAGTCAACGCGGGATGTTTGGTAAAAAAAAAAATGCCTGTTTTAATTCCAAATATTGCTGATGAATGACACTTTATAGATATGACAGCGATTGACTAGAAAGTAAAAGAGGAAGAAAAATACTTCGTAAATGTTAATATGACAGTTACAGTGATTATAACAATGATGATAATTATAGTGAGAAAAAAGGTAATATTGACACTTAAACAATAATATGATATCAACTAGTAATGATGATTATACGAATAGTTTGAATGAGAAAAGTACAATAAAGATTGTGATAATGATAATAATGATGATAGTGTTAAAAGCCCCAATGGTATTTCACATTTTGTCATCAGCACTATGCCTTTCTCGTATTATCAAATAGGTCATCTCTCTCTCTCTCTCTTCTCTCTCTCCTCTCTCTCTCTCTCTCTCTCTCTCTCTCTCTCTCTCTCTCTCTCTCTCTCTCTCTCTCTCTCTCTCTCTCTCTCTCTCTCTCTCTCTCTCTCTCTCTCTCTCTCTCTCTCTCTCTCTCTCTCTCTCTCTCTCTCTCTCTCTCTCTCTCTCTCTCTCTCTCTCTTTCTTTCGCCCCCCCTCTCTCTCTCTTTCTCTCTCTTCCTCCCCCTTCTCTCTCCCTCCTTTCCCCATCCTCCTCTTCTCCCCCCTTCTCCCCTCCCCCCCCCTTCATTTGTTTCCAATCCCTCATCCTGTGATACAAACAGATCTTAATCAAATCATTCATAAGTTTCTGTTACTCATTCATACCTCGGTGTGTTTACGATGCGAGCACAGACCATAGAGGCGTGTTTCCGGTCGGAATGTATGGGATTTTCGACCATCGTGCCTGCTTTCTCGGGTCTTAATGAAAGGATGGTGTTTGGGGTGATGACAGTGCTGATGGATGTCATGAGTAATGAGCCTGTCATTATCATCATTATCATTTACCATTTTTATCAATTGCTTTTATTTTTTTTCCTATTTTCCTTCCCCTCCCCCTCTTCCTTCCTCTTCTCCCCTCCCCTTCATTTGTCTCCAACCCCTTATCCTTCCCCCCCCTCTTCCTTCCTTTCCCCCCGCTCCTCCCCCCTCCCTTCATTTGTTTCAACCCCTCATCTTCCCCCCTCCATCCCCATCCCCTCCTCCTTTTTTCTTTCTTTAATTCTTTTATCCATTTACCCAGTTCGTCTACACTCTACGGTGAAGTGACGCCTATTTTGACTACCTGTTAAATTATGTGTGATTGTTTTTTTTCTTTTAAAGGATATCATATAGATCGTAATAATGTTATGATCTAGATTTCCATTGTAATACTATTATATAATGCTTTGACCTTTGACTATGCATCAAATGTAGCACAGCTTGCCATGTTTGTGCAGTTAGCCAATGGTAAATGAAGTAATAAACTAAACTATTAAATTATCAGGACTGCTAAATCAGGATAGAAAGAAAACTGTGTAAATAATAATAACGATAACTATTGATAATGAAAATAGGAAGAATTATGCAAATGACAACAGCGATAACAATTGATAAATGAAGGTGGAAAGAACTATGTAAATGATAATAAGGATAAATATTGATAAACGGAGATGGTAAAAAAATCTACGTAAATGATAATAACGATATTGATAAATTAAGATAGGAAAGAACTATGTAAATGTCAATAACCATAACTACTAGATAAGGAAGATAGTAAGAACTATGTAACTGATAATGACTATAACTTTTGGTGAATGAAGGTAGGAAGAGATAGATAGAATGATAATAACCACAAGAGTTGGTATATAAAGTAAGGGAGAACTGCGTAAAT
>NW_020869858.1:1563344-1565844 GCF_003789085.1 Penaeus vannamei
CGATCGGGCGCTGGCGCTGAGTGGTCAGCGGAGCAGCGATGGCCTTAGTCAGAAAGTCGGCACAGCTGGAAGGGACCTCGTTCGCTGCGTCCGTCCTCGCGCTCGACCAAGGCGAATCGGGCGCCTCCGTGCTCTCCCTCAGGGCGCCTCAGCCACCATGAAGCCCGACGGCAAAGCGCCCCCGGGGCCCCTCAGGGACCGCGACATCCTTCGCTCCCGCAACGCCAGGCCCCTCAAGGCCTCGCAGGGCGCGTCGTCCCCGTCGGCGGCGGCGGCGGTGGAGGCCGCGCTGTCCTCCTGCCTGGACGCGCCCGAGGCCTCCACGTCCGAGGCGGGCGCCAGCACCTCCTCGGCCTCCGGCGACGAGGACCGCGGCACCGAGATGCGGATGTACCTCGACAAACTGCGCGAGCTCGTGCCCTACGTGCCCCGCACCGGCCGCGTCTCCCGCGTGCAGCTCATCCACTCCGCCATCGACTACATCACGGACCTGCAGGAGTCCCTGGAGGCCCGCGCGCGGCGGAAGCTGCGTGACAAGCAGGACCAGAGCTCGAGGCCGCCCCTGGCAGCCCTCCCGCAGGCGCAGCTGGGCGGGGGCAGCAACACCCCCGTCTCGCCCTTGATGGAGAACAGCGCCAACCGCCCGCCGACCCTGCTGGAGACCAACACCAGACACCCGGCGGCGCTGGCGGCCCTGGCGGCGGCGGAGGAGGCCAACGGCAGCGACACCTTCGGCAGCAGCAGCAGCAGTAGCAACAGCAGCAACCGCAGCAGAACCCCAGTGACCCCCTCGGCCCCGGGGCCTCCCCCTCCGCCCGACCCCGTGTGAGGGCCACGTAGCAACAAGGCCCGGCGAGGCTCGGCACAGAAGCACCTCAAGGTCTTCCTCGAGCGCCACGCCGTCCGACAATGACAAACCCGCGTAGGTCTCGGCGCCAGAGGACCGCCCGCGTGCACCCGAGTTCGGTCCTTCCGTCGAGCCGATGCAAGAACCGGATTGTAAATAATGTACAGGTTATGTTCGCACCAGATGTTTATTTTTGTGTCTGTTTGTTTCCACTCGCTCGTGGTTTTGCGCCGCGCGACGAAATACAGCTACCTTACCAAAGATTAGCAGCTGCTTGTTCCACGGGCCAAGGTAGTACCCGTGGCCGCCGCTGTTCACGTGTGTGTTCCCGGTGAAATGTGTGGAGGGAAAATAAACCAAAAAATATCTTTGAAAAAAATAATAAAAGTGAAAAAGTAATTTATTTCAATTATAAGAAAAGAACGAATAAAAAATTAGATAACGTACGTACTTATAAATGGATAATTATATATGTAAATGTTTGTCATGAAAAAGATGAAAATATGGCCGATATGTTTATGGAAATTATTAAATAAGTTAAAAACCTAAGCCAATATATGACCGGTAAAGAAAAAAAAAAACAAAAAATAGATAAAATAAATAAATAAATAAAAAGAAACTAATATCCAGCATCAACAGGATGATTTTTTTTTTAATTGCACAGAAATATGACATACATGCAGATCACAAACACATTACATTTTGTCTAATATTGTGTTATTCTACAAACTAATCCCATTAATCCCGATATATATATGACAACACACTGAAAAGAAATTATCCAGTTCTCCTATTAAGAATTAAAAGACCCAGAAAAGCTGTATAAATGTAAATAACAAATTTAAAAGCGGAATGCCTCGACTGCCGCTGATCCGACACAGTTGGGGAAGATTAAACGCACTTTGGTAGAGTCAGAAACGAACACCTGTTTTTAATCGTTATCTTAATACTTAATGCTTCTCTTATCATCCTATTTTTCGTCATCATTGCCCATAGGATCATTATCAGCATTATTATATTCATCGTTATTGATATTATTAACTTCTCAGATTCCGTAAGTTGCAGTAGTAAAATTGTTATTACTGTTAATATAGTTTTGTTGTCAGTATTGTTATTGTTGCAGGTTTCGTGATTAATTCCATAATTTGCAATATAACAACTACCACTGTTATTCATTATTATCATTATCATTATTATATTTGTTGTTATTATTATTATTATTGTTATTATTATTATTATTATCATTTTTTATCATTATCATTTTATCATTATCTTATATTATTATTTTATTATTATTATTATTATTTTATTATTATTATTATTATTATTATTATTATTATTATTATTACATTATCATTACTACTACTATTACATTATCGTTATTATTCATTAACATTATTCTTATTATTTATTATCATCATTATGGCTATTATACTATTATATTTCATCTTTTTTCAATTGCTATTAATTATCATTCTCAAGTCAGTAATAGCAGTATAAGGTATAGTTCCTCTTAATCTATCGTTATCATTATTTTCTGTATTATTATTATTATAATTATTGATATTATTATTGTCGTTTTTAATTCATTATCATTATTGTTATCATTGTGGTTATTATTGTTGTTGTTGTTATTATTATTATTATATTATT
>NW_020869858.1:1573344-1578344 GCF_003789085.1 Penaeus vannamei
GTGTGTGTGTGTGTGTGTGTGTGTGTGTGTGTGTGTGTGTGTGTGTGTGTGTGTGTGTGTGTGTGTGTGTGTGTGTGTGTCTGCTTGTGTTGAATGTTTGTGTAGGCCTACGTGTATTTATGTGCGTATTTTCCCATTCAAACCCGATGTAGTTACAATATCAACTCTTCTTACTTGTATTCTTTTCCTCTATCTCAGACTTTGTAAACTTTTTTCCCCTTTTAAAGCATCATATTCTTTTCTTCTCTTTTTAGTCTAAATGAGAAATAGCTAGTTAGTCTACAGTGAGACCTCAGTGACTGACATATAAGTTGTGGTCTAATAATTCGTTGAAACAAGAGAAAAAATGGAGAAAAAAGAAAATGGAAAATAGGTTCCAAATTATAAAAAATATAATAATGATAATCATAATAATAATAATAATAATAATAATAATAATAATAATAATAATAATAATAATAATAATAAATGAATAAATAAATGAAAAATAAACTTGACAATGGTTCTATGAAGTGATAATCATTTTGTGAATGCTGTAAATTACTAAAGTCTGTAACGATTTCTACTTTCCTAACATTAGCCAACAATAACCAGATCAACTCTTTATTTACTATTATTCATTTATTATCACCACTTGTCATTATAATTATTTTCCAAGATTTCTTTAGGTTTTTAGAAATAGTGTTATTTTTCTATTTATTACTCTCCTTGCATAGCGATTTGTGATAGTATATGACAATCGGAAACCAGTGACAATTAAACCATCTTGCTTACACACACGCACCTCCATTCACAAACTGTTGAATTGTGTTAAGATTGTGATTGGAGAGAGAGAGGGAGAGAGAGAGAGAGAGAGAGAGAGAGAGAGAGAGAGAGAGAGAGAGAGAGAGAGAAAGAAAGAAAGAAAGAAAGAAAGAAAGAGAGAGAGAGAGAGAGAGAGAGAGAGAGAGAGAGAGAGAGAGAGAGAGAGAGAGACGAATTTTGCCGCGAGAATGGACCAATCGAAAAAAAATGAAAACATGACTTCAATTTTAAGATAAAAAAAAATCTATTATATAATTCACTTTCACTAAATCAAAATTTGTTTATCCTACCTCTCCGTTCACGTTATTTACTCCCGATTCCACACATATGTTACTTGAAAGCACTTTGTCATATTTGTTTATATTTCAGAAAAAAACAACCACGTTTTCTATACATCACAGACCTCACCGTTCGTCAAACCACCTAACAAGCAATTCTGAAAGTTTAAAACAACCACCTAACAAGCAATTCTGAAAGTTTAAAACAAGCAATTTACTGTTGCTTTTAATTTCTTCTTACCGGCATTTTCTTTTTTCTTTTTTCTTTTTTTATTCGGTAAATTTCTTCTTACTTGCATTTTCTTTCTTTTTTCTTTTTTTATTCGGTAAATATATATCTACATATGCCAATTATTTTGTACAGATATTAGCATATTTGATTTATATCTCTACCTGCTCCGTATAAGTGAATTTCTTATGATTAAAAAAATAAAAAGCTTTGAATAAGCTTTTGGAGTTAGTGAATATTTACAACAGATATTGAAGATACTAAGAACGAATTGTACAGCCCAGAGTTTTTATTATTTTTTTGTTTAATAAGATCAATATGACCGGCATATTAAGAATCATTTTGTGAAATCTGGTGAAAGAAAAATTAAAAGAAATATAGAGTTGAAGGAAAATTGATAAAAATACAGAGTCAAAACAAAATAGACAAAAATAAAGAGTTGAAACAAAATAAAGATACAAAAAACACGATGACTATTTTGATAAATAGACAAAAATAAAGAGATGAAACAAAATGAAGACAAAAAAAAAACACGATGACTATTTTAATAAATAGACAAAATTAAAGAGATGAAACAAAATGAAGACAAAAAAAAAACACGATGACTATTTTTTTCCTTTTCTATAGAGGTTTCAGAAAATAATAACTCAAGAGGAAATGTTATATATAATGCTACTCTTCATAATGATCAATCCGATAAAAAATGGCATTAATCACAATTGAAATAATAATTACAAGAAAGACAAAGAAAATATTTACAGTAATAGTGATGAAGACAGTAGTAATGATAATACCATCAACGACAATAATAATAATGATAGTAAATAATAATAATATTGATAATCGTAAATCATAGCAATATTGATGATCGTAAGTAATGATAATATTGATGATTGTTCAAAAGATATTAATGATGATGAACATAATGATAACTATGACGATGATGCTATCAACAACCACAACACTAATGATGATAATGATAATTAGAAAAATCCTTATAATAATAGTAATGATGGTAATAGTAAAAACGGCAATAATAAAGATAGTAAAGGAAAATAAAGGAATAATGATAACAAAAAATAATGATAATGGTAATTGTAATAGTGAAGATAATAACAATTATTTGATAATGATAAAGATAATAAAGTAAAATATAAATAACGATAATGATAAATGGCGACAGAAATAACAGTAAGGAAATAGATAATAGAGATTTAAAAAGTGAAAATGATGATGGTAATAAAACGTCAATAATAGCAGTAATGATGATAATCATAATAACAAAAATGAAAATATTAACAAGGATGATAATGATAATAATAATAGTGATAACAAAAAAGAATGATAATATTGATAATGGCAATAATAATTACAATGATAATAATAATAATAATAATAGTGGTAATAATGATAATGGCAATCATAACAATAATAATAATAATAATGAAAATGATGATAATAGTAATAATGATTATAATAATAACAATGCTGACAGTAAAAATGATAGCAATGATAATGATGATGATGATGATGATAATAATAATTATAATCATTATTATTATCATTATTATTATTACTATTACTATTATTATCATCATTATAATAGTAATAATAATAATAATAATAATAATAATAATAATAATAATGATAATAATAATGATGATAATGATAACAATAACGTTGATGATTATAATGATAATAATATGATATAAATAATAATCTACTAATGATAATGATGATGATAATAATACAAATAATGATAATGATAATAATAATAATAATAATAATAATAATAATAATAATAATAATAATAATAATGATAATAATGATGATAATGATAACAATAACGTTGATGATTATAATGATAATAATATGATATAAATAATAATCTACTAATGATAATGATGATGATAATAATACAAATAATGATAATGATAATGATAATAACAACAATGATAATAAAGATGATAATGGCAATCATATTAATAATGAGAACAAAAATATACAATATAATTAAAGTAATAAAACAACAAGAATGGCAGCAATAAGAATGACAACTACAATGATAATACGATGATGATAAAAATAGCAATAGAAGAAATATTAATAGTAACAACTATAAGCACTGAGACCGCATACCTCCGTCAAGGCAATAGGGTTACTGATGCATTAAAAATATTCACACTTGAAGAAATAAATCAAAATCATCCCTTTCTCAAGTACACATGACCTCTTTGAAGGTGATAAAGGTAATGATAATAATAATAGTTACCTCTATAGCCTTGGCAATAACAATAATGATCTGTGTAATCATTAAAAAAAAAAAAAAAAAAAATTACTACCAAAATTTTATGGAATCTAAATTAGGTTAAGACTTTTTTTTTAATTAAATTAAATTAGGTTGTTTTTTTACTCTGGTAAAAAATTCATGAAAATCTGTTCATAATTTCTTGAGTTACCCCGTTAACCAACGAACAAACAAACAAACAAGTGCGACAAAAATAATAATGATAAGAATAACTGATAATAATGATAATGGTGATAATAGGAATACTGCTGCAAATGATAATAATAATGTTGACGGTAATAATAATGATAATAAAAATAATAGTAATAGTAATGATAATAATAATAATGACAATAATAACGACAGCAGTAATAGCAATGATCATAATAAGAATGTATATAATGATAATAATGATGAAAAATAATAAAGATAAATATACTGATATTGATTATAATAATTATGATGATGATCATGATAATGATGGTGATGATGGCGATAATAATTATACAATACCCATCGAATTTGACTTCCCACACTTACACACACACATCCCTACTTACCTGCAGGCAATCGGCATTCTCACATTGTTGCTGCCATTATTGCAAGCTATAAAAAACAGAACCACACTGAAAATATCCAGATTTATACCACCAAAAGTGTCAGTGGAGGTCAAGATACAGCTAAGAAAGAATGAGAAGTTAGAAAGTATATTTACATTAGGAAAACGTGTTAGCTGATCTTTTTAACTTATCGAGAGTCGGAGAAGTTACAATCTCTGAAGGCAATCTATTCCAATGGCAGTTAAAAAAAAGCATCTAGAAAACTAACTTGTAGACGATCGACTTACATCAAAAGTCATTGAATTGAGGGTCAATGAACTTCTGGTAATTCTTGCAGGTTGATAAAAATCAGGCAAAAACTTATAGAGGGGATGTGAATTATCGGTTACAATCTGAAAGACTGAAAGACCTCCAATAACCCTACAACGTCCAATGTCAGACAAGAGAAATTTAGTAAAATTAAAAAACGACCAAGCAGTCTTAATTGTGAATCTGCAGCAGATTACCATACAGGAGAATAATACTCAAAATGAGGCAGAGTAAGAGAAAAGAAGCATCTACAAATAATGTTGTTATCTTCATAGATCTTCTTGCACTTGCGAATGATCCCTGGAATTGCCCGGGACATATTCCTAATATGTAATTCAAATGTAAGCTTTGAATCCAAGGTTACACCTGAGAGCTTCAGGTTATCCACTAAAGTGATTAAGACTCCATTAATCAGCCGATTTGGATGCTGAGGGAACTGTGTTCGAGACCGACTCACAGTCATTTCCTTAGACTCAGTAGGATTTAATTTCATGCCCCACCGAGAGTACCACGATTGAATCATGTCTACAGTG
>NW_020869858.1:1585844-1598344 GCF_003789085.1 Penaeus vannamei
AAGGTAAACATGCCATTGCACACAGCTCTTGAGTTACTGGATGTTCATATGGTGCCTATTTATTAACTTTTTCTGCCATATTTGGATAATAGACATCAACAGAAGTCCATTGATATCTAGTTTAATGCAAACCTATTATAGAAATTAAGGAATAACCATCTATATTGCATTTCAAGTCATGCTGATCATATATCATTTTTAATGTACTAAGGGCAATTTGATGCTTTGAAGTTTTGAAATGAAACCACAATGATGTTTTGATACAGATGCCAGTCTTGCAATCATTTGAGCTTTAAGGTGCTACAGTAACACTACTTTTTCGCTAAACAGAAAAGCAGGGCGGTTTAAGGAATACCATACATCTTACAAGCAGGTGTACTGGAGCACATGGGTTATTCATTAACCTTATGATGACGAGGCCTAAATTTTTTCTGATTGTGACAGTATGCAATAGTCTAAATTTTGTGGCTAAGCCTAAGCTGTGTACAGCTGGCCCACCTGTTGCGAGTAATGACACGTATGTATGTCATAGGCCATTACGTCATGACAGCTCTAGACATATGCATCACAGAAGGGTTAACAAATATGTGATCAAAGCAGCAACAGTTTTCAATTTCAGTGTTGTACAAAAAAAAGTTTGCAAGAGTTATAGCAATAGTACTTCTAACATTACATGATCAAATAATTGTATTAAACATATTTGTACTTCTGAATCCAAAAAGGCTCACACTTTTATGCTTGATTTATAAATTTATGAGATCTATTTGTATTCTACGGACATATTTGCAGTTGTAGGTTATCTGTTATGGATCACAGCATGTTTCAAGTAGGTTTGGGTAGAACATAGCCGATATAATTGCTTAGGTAAAGTTCTGTCTTCGAAGTCCATGGAGGGTTAGTTAGTAACATGTACAAAACTTTAAACTCCTTAGAAAGTATTAGAATACAGAACAAGAAGTATCAGTCTCAGGTTTTAGTTAACTAGCATAGAGATAACATTATCCCTCTCCATGAAGTGTTCACTCATTCACTGAAAATTTTTCTTCCTAAATTATTCTCAGTATTCACCCAAAATTATTTCATGAAAAATTCTAATTTCAGGCAAAGCACGTCGGTTAAAGCAGGCTAAAGATGAAGCCCAGGCTGAGATTGAAAAATTCAGACAGGAGCGAGAACGTCAATTCAAAGAATATGAAGCTAAGGTGAGTTTTTCATTAAACCTGTTGCAGAGGAAATACCATTGATATGAGTAAAAAGAAAATCTTAGCTGCTGATATGTACCTTAAAAAAACAGGAAAACTCTTTTTGTCAGTCCTAGAAAATTTTGACCAGAAAACAGGATTGTAATGGAAATTTTCTCCACCTCTTTGAAGTATTGAAGGGTTTAATCCAATCTGTAAAAGCATATATAGTTATTATAAGTTTTTAATTCATAATCTATTTTATGTGTAGCATTTAGATAATTTCTATCCATTTTTGTCTTTCAGCATTTAGGATCGCAGGATGATATTGCCCTAAAGATCAAGAATGACACTCATATTAAGATTGATGCCATGAACAAGCAGGTTGCCTATAATAAGGAAGCCGTAAGTGGAAGACTGTTCTTTGTATTGGGATCCTCATATTCAAGAGTATATGGAGCATAAAGACTATATAGAATTCGTTTTATTTGAATTATGTTGATCCAGTTTTTTATGTTTGCGGAACTAATAATACAAATCTTTTGATATAATGGACATCACCAACGTAATTTACTCCTCGCAGGTTATCAAGCGCATCTTGCAGCTCGTCAATGACATCAGGCCAGAAATGCACATCAATGCTAAGAAGGAAGAGTGAAGAGAAACCGCTTTCTGCTTCTCCGGCTTAGACTCCATGATCAGTGTCTAGGAAGACAGATGTCTAGTAGAATATGTGTGTGTATGTACAATTTGAAATGAATGTATCTTGTTTGCATCATTCAAGTACTTTTGTTGTGGTTCAGTGGGAGATTCAGGTTTTAAGAGTAATTTTGAGTATTGTAAGATTTTTTTAATTTTTTTTTTTCCCTTTGTACATAGATAGATTTTCCAAGTCTGCTCTCTTTGGGGACATCTTTATTACAGAATTATAGAATTGTGTTGTTAGAGAGTTGGGCAAAAATTTCAGTTCTTTACCAGTTGTCAGATGAAAGATAGCATTGTCTTTGAATTTATTTTTATTTTCATTCACGGTAGATTATCTTGAATTTACAAACTTGATTGTTTTATCGTAGTTGCTGGACTAATTAACAAAGCACAAGTTGGTTGTTGTCTCAAAGGTTTATTTGATCAAGATTAATAATTCGTACTTAGTAAGTACATCACATTCCATGATGTTTTGAATACTCTTCTGGTGTTGTGCAACTTGTTTATAGTGTAAAATAAAATATGAGATATTTATCTTGATTTTTGAAGTTCCTTTTTGCATACTATTTAATGAATCCTTTTTATAAGATTGCAATTATCATTCAGGCATGTTGTTTTTTACATTAAATCATGTATGTATAGATTTCTTTTTTACTTTTTAAGGAAATGCTATTGCAGACTTGAAGCCAGTTGAAACCATTAAACTGTAAAATACCAGTTTGGGCTCCCAGTTGTGATATTGTAAATTTGGACACCTCAAAATTGTAGTTTAGAATCTTAATGGGTATAAAAGTAAATTGAAAGAATAATATTTAAAAACATATGAAAACGTACATTAATTAATAATTATTTTAAGTTATTATTTGAGAGGAAAACATGATTGAAAGTCTTGTAAATATTAGAGAATGTTTACTCCATTCTGTGGACAAATATGTGGCCAAATACAAAATTTGGCTAAGGACCATCTTCAAGTTTTAAAAATAAATAGCTTTTTCACACTTTTGACCAACCTCACAAATGGTCCATATTTATAACAATATAAAACTCCAATCTTTTCTCTAAATATTATGGGGAAAAAAATTGGTTCAAAAAGCAATCATCACCACAACTGCTACATCTTGGTAACCAGTATTTTTTAGTAGTATTCTGTATACATTATTTACAGAAAGTAAAGATATTAAGTTATTCCTTTATGTTGTCTCAAAATCCTGACACAAAAATTGAGGTAAAAACTTAAATACAAACATAGAAAAGAAGCGTAACTCAATCTATTGATCCCTGATGGTATATACTGTAACATGATACGCAACTAAAAGTCTGTACATTAAATTGTCAAAGTAAATCCAGACAAGAGACAAATACATTATAAATTTAACATAAGGTGACTAGACAAACAATTGGAAATCAAAAATTGCACACTGAAAAATCAACAGAAAAATGAGGGGCTGCATTAACTTTTGATACTGCAAAAGTTAAATACTCTGTAAATATACAGTTTGTGCAAGGAGAAAAAAAATCACATTTTTGAGTGTGTTATAATGCTCACCTTTTTGTAAATGCTGTTACTACAATCTCTGATCGCTAAAATGGCATGTGAAATGTATTTTTCTTGTATTTTCTGTTCAAATGCAAGAAAATTGTAAATGCCTTGGAATAATATAATTACTCCAGCAGGGTCAGACATCCATGCTTGTACAAGCACGCAGTATTACTCATACTGATGTGTACATGTACATCTGAACAGTCTCCAATATAATTCTTTTTTGTATATATAACTCTCGGGGCATATGATCTTGACCAGCAGTATCAATATTACCAAAAAGAGACATATTCTCTTTTATGCCAGTAATGAATATGCACCATTACACAAATAGATACAAAATGCAATTCTGATTTGCTTAAAGTAAAGCAATTAGGTTTCACTCCGATACTCCTTTCAGGATTCGCTTTTCAAGCAAATATGTGTCACAGGCATTGCAGTACAGTTGACATGCAGTCTTCCACTAATGCTGCTTGCCACAGTTATTTCTTTCCGATCCTTGAAGGATTTATACTTCATTTGTGGAAACTGTAAATTAAGTACATGATAGACAGACCCTCCCTGTGCCATATTTCTGGAGAGGAGAACCTTATGATAAACTCAAAGATGTGATGATTTTACTGTGTTGCAAGAACCAACAATGTGGGTTGGTTCTGAGGCTTCTATATGGACTAGTGTGTATATAACCAACATATCTACCAATGTTGTGGGAGAACAGGAAATAAAAAGAGCTGTGATTAGAGGTTAAAAAACAATTCCTTTTCAAGGAATGCATTTACTGAGACATTGTGAGAGCCTTTTCTTCATTGACTAATATGTATGGCTTGGGGTTACTATTGTCATACAATCAAAATATATACTAAAGATTAATTATGACTACATATGACACCAGACAAAGAATAAATACATATGACTATATGAACAAACATGAAAAAGACAGCAAAACTCGATTTATAAATTGAAAGAAAATGAACAAATAATACATGATTCATACAATGTGTGAAACAGCATTATTTAGACAAGAGAGACAAACTTCTTTCACAATTAACCCTCATTTCAGATTTGCCGATTTTCATGCGGATTTCTAGATCAATTTGTGATATTAGAATAATATGAGGAATGGATATAATGTTTTCCAATATATTTACACTATTATGTCTATATATGCCATGTCTATGGTCTCGCAAAATTGTCCTTTTCTGAGATTTGCTGGGCCTCTGCCATGACGACATGACAAACACTACCTCTCATTGTAATGTCTGGGCATTTGCAACCTCAAGTTGGGCACCCAGTGAGGCATCATCTCAGCTTATTATTACACACAGTATCAGTAACGGCAAAAAATATAGCACTAATAACAATGATTGACATGATTAAAAATTATGACAATAATAATAATAATGATGATGATAATAATAACAACAGTAATAATAACAGAAGAAAAAATAATACCAATAATAATATGAATATGAATAATAATAATTATTATTGATATTATCATTATCATTATTAATATAATCATATCTATAATAATAATGATGATAATAATAAGAAAAATGAGTAATAATAATAATAATAATAACAATTATAATAATAATAATAATAATAATAATAATAATAATAATAATAATAATAATAATAATAATAATAATAAATAATTACAATAATAATAATCAATTATAATATTGATAACAAAAATAATCATAAAAACAAGAAGAACACTAAGAAAGAGAAAATAATTACTACCATGAGAATGTATACAAATGATATGCGTGGCGATGGCAATGACGAAGCTCATAACAATAATGAGGATGGCACATATCAATAAAAGTAGTGATGATGTGATGATAATACTATTACTACCATTACTACCACTATGACAAAAGAAAGATAAGATCAACTAACTGTAAAACTGGAAAGAAGCCTTTATAAAAGAGACAAGCAAATAGACGAGAAAAGGCATAAGTCTATTTAGCGAAGAACCTTTACATATATCACAATTACATCACACTTATAAAATTTGTAAGACAAGATGCAAGAAAAAAAAGGCAAACAAGTTTTCAATAGAAAAAGATAAAAGCATGACATATCTCATAAAAAAAAAAATAATAATAATAATACCTCTATGAAAATCTCAAAATCTTGCATCATAAAATACACACACAATAATAATTCTAAATAATCAAAAACTAGAAATTTTAGCACAGGGTATTACACATCATAGTAAAAGAAAAAAAAAAAACACCTGCCCTCTTATCTTAATAAATAAGAACAATATTGGTCGGCTGATTATAAGCCAGGAGAATTGGAAGATGCAGGAGGAGGGAAAAGGATGAGGAGTCGATTTCTCGTGACACCCTGAGCCAGTTTCTCATGTATTCTGTCATGGCTTCGTTGCTCATGTTAGCTGCATTCAAACCTCTCATGAAAAGGCACTGTGGAAGAAATGACAATAAATCATTTAAGAACAACTACGGAAGTATAAAACAAACTGGAGGCATTACTATTTAAACCTTAAACACAAGGCCCTGTGCTTCTCATTGTCTTCCTGTGGCCTAAGACAATCAGTGGATGCGTTTCTGACAAAAGGCAGGTCATGTCTTTGTATGTTTTATATTTTGCAGATATGGGTCAACTAAAGGCACACAAAACTAAAGGAGATGGTGTGTATACAATTCTCACACAACCACCAGACAGGGGAAGCAGACAGAAGCAAAGAGGGGAACAAAGGTGGAGCAGACAAAGTTGGTGCAAAGAGGGGACCGGAGGTGGAGCAGACAAAGCTTGAGTGGTGGAGCAGACAAGCTTGAGTAAAGAGGGGAACAGAGGTAGAGCAGACAAAGCTTGAGTAAAGAGGGGAACGGAGGTGGAGCAGACAAAGCTGGAGCAAAGAGAGGAACAGAGGTGGGGCAAAAAAAGTTGGAGCAAAGAGGGGAACAGACACAGAGAAGACAAAGTTGGAGCAAAGAGAGGAACAGAGTTGGAGCAGGGAGGGAGAACAGACAGAGTGTAAATGGTGTCTGTCAACCCTATATGCACAAACATCACCAAGGCCTCAGATAAAATATAGTCCTAGCTTGTTTGTGATGCATTGATTATAATAAGCAAGGGCCCTCTGTAATATCACAATGATATCACTGCTAAACTACATAAAAAAGGAAGATTATTCACTGAGACTATTAATACAGACATATTCCAAAAATCATAATAATAATAACAATAATAACATAACAGCAATAATAATAATAATAATAATAATAATAATAATAATAATAATAATAATAATAATAATAATAATAATAATAATAATAATAATAATAATAATAATAATAATAATAATAATAATAATAATATTAATAATAATAATAATAATAATATAATAATAATAATAATAATTATATTATAATAATAATATAATAATAATAATAATAAATAAATAATAATAATAATTATATATAATAATCATCTAATAATAATAATAATAATAATAATAATAATAATAATAATAATAATAATAAAATAATAATAATAATAATAATAATAATAATAATAATAATAATAATAATATAATAATAATAATAATAATAATAATAATAATAATAATAATAATAATAATAATAATAATAATAATAATAATAATAATAATAATAATAATAATAATAATAATAATAATATAATAATAATAATATAATAATAATAATAGTGATAATAACAACAATGAAAAAATAATAACAATAATAGTAGTAATAACAATAATAATAATTATTATTATTATAACTAATAATATAATATAATTATTATTATTATTAATACCAATAATAATAATAATCACTAAAACAATAATAACAATTACAACACTAATAACAATAACAATCATGATAATCTTACATGCTTCAACTGTTCGTGCGAGAGTGAGTCAATCCCTTCTCTGGAAATCGCTGAATCGAGGTAATGTAGCTGCCTTGCATAGTCCTCTAGCCTTTTCCGTTTCAGAAAATAAACAGACCTACCATGTAGTCGCAGCAGCCCTCTCTGAAAATTGCAGGCTAGGAGTTAGAATCCGTATCACCAATGAATATGTCAGTGTACTATGTAGAAACTATCCGGATATATTCCTTCAATCTACATGAGAGTTATACTCTAGCATCCTTTTACAAACCTAATTGACAGAAACTTCATGTCAGAGCAAAATATAAAAAACATTTTTTTTTTAGCTTAATTTGTATACTTATATTTACACGATCAAACTGAATGCAGTCACACAATCATAAAAGAATATGAAGTACAGGATGCTCTCCTTTATTAGTTCAGTAACAACAAAATGTGTACTTTCCTATATCGTATGATATCATACACAAATATTCCCAGTTCCACTAACAAAGGGATACATGACCTAAATCTAATGCAGTCCTAGCCTAATGTATTAATACAACAAATTGAAATACATCAGTAAATGCACTATAAATCAACTTAACAAACAGACAGTTCTACTGCCTTTTAGATATATTTAGTTTTCACATTCTTGCCCTCTTCAATGCCGCTCCATTAATCATCATTCAGTACAATTAGCATCCAGTATTGAAGTCATAATATGCAAAACTTCATTCTTTGTAACATACATATTTCCTATGTTTGAGTAAGGAGAGACTGCCTAATAGGATATAAAAGTCAATGCAATAATCAGTAAGAACCATTAAAGTAATACTAACAAAGACAAACAAAATACCTCACGCAACCAATCAAACTTACCTGCAACTAGAACTTACCAAATGAACTGAATACATTTTCTTAATGTGGAAAGGTGCTCCCTGGAACAGAGGCAACAGTTCCACAATCTCCTCAACTGTGGGATGAATACCAGAGCCAAGTTTGTAGAAGGCAGCTCTACACTTCTTGCGCAAGCTCTTATCCTCTATGGTATTCAGCGCAGCTTGTAGGGACCTGGAAAATGGGACAGTTCTTGCCTATACAACTGCACTTTTGATATTCCTTATACTAAATACATCTTACACATATGAACCCACATTGAAATCATACAATAGAGGGACCTATACCTGAATACAGGCCGATAATTGAACAGCCTCTTCTTCATGTCCATGAGGGCAAATTCATGACGCTGCTTGATGTCCCAAAAGTGATGACACAGCAAGTGCCGTGGAAACCAATACCTGTATATGAATAGAGAACAATGCTCATACATCTCTGAATCTCATTCCACTTTCTTATTTCTCTTGCTATTACTCAATCTTTCTCTTTGTTTCTCTAACCACAGTAGCTTTCTAGATCTTGCTCTTTATTTGCCAACATTACTAATGTTCTACACTTCTTAGAGCAAAAAAGAAAAGAAGGGAAAAGTTTCCAATAGTCTTCACAGACTAAAAAGAATACCACTCTCTTTGTCTTCACATATCAGTCATTACCCTATGGGAAAGGCAAGATTCTGGCCTAAAGGTAAAGATGATAAGGCAAGTATAGGAAAGACTCTGATCATGTCTCTTGGCATGTTGTAATACAGCTCCAACTCCCGACGGGTGCAAGTTCTTAGTGTGCTGCCAGGAACACTTAGATACACCAGGACCATCATAAAATCCCTATTGAAAAGAAAAAAAAAGATCTTAACAATATCAACATGATCAATGCAATCAAAATTTAAATTTAAAGACCATTGGTCTACAGATTTTAATCTTGTGTGTAAATATCCATTTATTCATATGCATCTAGAATAAGCAAAGTTAACTGTTGACAACTTACTTGAAATCAATGAGGAATTGCTTCAGTCCAACTGAAAATATGCGAAACATATTGAAGGTGTCCGGCATCTCAGTCTCCAAAGATTGGTGGAATCTATTCAAGTACCATGTGTACCGACCTAAGAAGTATCGCAGTATTTTCGAGGATATGTTTTGACTACCAACCTTTTTCACCTGTTTTCGTGAGGTCTTTATCATTTGCATGTCCTCAGCTTTGACACTATTATCATTCTCACTTTGGCTTGGTTCAGCACCAACTGCACTCTCTTTCTCATTTGTGGGTTCTTGTTTTTTTTTACTATCTGGACTAGTTGACATATTTTTCACTCCTGTGGTGGATACATCTGTGATGGGCAGCAACTTTGTTTGAGTCTGCCAGTAAAGACTTTGGTACGGAACATGCAAAGGCGATCTTCGCATTCTGACTCGATGCCAGAAATAGGATGTGCGTGTGTATGAATTGATCTGACTAGGGGGGGACACACTCTGAATATCTGGCACTCTGTATATTCCATATTTTTGCCTGGCACCTCCTTGTATGTGTGGCCCATGATGGATCCCTCTCCACAACACTCCTCTGAAGACACATGGACAATGCTGAGTGTGCATTTTCCATATATGATCCCTGTAAAATTGAAAAGGAATTAATAATAATTACAGTAACATATTATTATTTTATTGTCTTCCTTCACTTTAACAAAAACTCTCTTGTCCAGAATGTAAGAATCTCAAGCTGCAAACACTTTGGTGGTCATCACTATAGTTGACAAAGATCAGAGGTTAGGAATTAAAAGTGCATCCCCAAAGGCACCAATCTAATGTCTACACATAGTGTCACATAAATTAAATATACTTAAGTTAATCATAATGCATCAATGATTAAATACTGTTTAATAAATTGTATAAAATTCATAAGAAGTTCATAACAACTTAAAAGTCCTTAAGTGTGATGAATAGAAATACGGGAGAATTCAATTACTAGATTTACTTACTTAAAAGCAGGGCATAGAAATTTGTAATCACAAAGACAAAAAATTAATGATTATATATTATTACTTCTAATATAGCAATACAACTATACTGTTTGTATGTATATATCCAGACATCTTCTAAATAGAAGAATGAATCATATAGGTAAATAGGAATGTAGTACTAATGACCAATAATCCTTGTATTTTTTGTATAGACAGGCTGTATCTCCTATATTAGTGAACATGGTACTGACTGATTGCTTCTAACATCGACTCTCCACTTAAAAAGTTATGACATACAGACCTACTACTGTCTTAAGCAGCTGGAGAAGGCACGCATTATACCAGGAAAATTGTTAATTAAAAAATATAAATTTACCAACCTTCATAACATATGCAATAGTAAGGTGGCACTGCCATTATCATCTAATAATCTTCATGTTTTGCTAACTTTGCTTAAACATCAACATTAACAACACCATCTGACCAGGTCTACAATCATCCACTTTTGTATTTTCTATCAGGAAAGAGCCTAGCTAAGTCTCAGAATTACACAGAACTAGTCATGTTACTTTGTATGTTTACCCATAGTTTCCTCAGTATACTTTATACCAATTAATTCTTTTATGTAGGCATGCCATGACCATAATCCTTGTATTTTTTGTATAGACAGGCTGTATCTCCTATAGTGACATGGTACTGACTGATTGCTTCTAACATCGACTCTCCACTTAAAAAGTTATGACATACAGACCTACTACTGTCTTAAGCAGCTGGAGAAGGCACGCATTATACCAGGAAAATTGTTAATTAAAAAATATAAATTTACCAACCTTCATAACATATGCAATAGTAAGGTGGCACTGCCATTATCATCTAATAATCTTCATGTTTTGCTAACTTTGCTTTAACATCAACATTAACAACACCATCTGACCAGGTCTACAATCATCCACTTTTGTATTTTCTATCAGGAAAGAGCCTAGCTAAGTCTCAGAATTACACAGAACTAGTCCATGTTACTTTGTATGTTTACCCATAGTTTCCTCAGTATACTTTATACCAATCCAACCATAAGTTCAGTAACAGCCATTGGATAGGAATACCTCATGAGCGATACATCAGTACCAATATCGCTAACAGCAGCAATGCATAAACATTTAGGGCAATCCACTGTTTTAATGGTGCCTGATGCACTGGTGGTACTCAAGACCTTTAAAAATTCTTTTTAGTGATTGTTGTGCTGGCTTACACTTGAAAGAGACTTCCCTTAAAACACACCAACTAAAAGCAAAACTTAATCCCAACAAATTATAAAAGGCCTAAATACTGGCGGTAGAATGTGCTACTTTCAACCTTGAGAAAGTGATGCAATCGAATGCAGACCCACGGCTGCAGTCCCCTCAATAGCACATGACTAACCGTCCTATATACACACATCATAACCATGTCCTGGACAAAGAAATTCCAGTGTCACCCTCTGAATTTTTAATACAACCTGTAGCGAAGGGGAAAGCGGTAGAAAAGACATGGATTTAAGGTCGACATTGCCCAGGCCCTTCGCCGTCCGGGAAATTCGGGAATGTTGTGGTCGGTCAGCTGATTTTTGTTTACCAAGGTTTCCAAGGGATCACTAAACGCTTAGCTATAGTTTGCCTATTTGGATGTGTTTTAGTTGTCAGTGCAATTTTGATGCGCATGTTTATCCTATTCGTAAAGACTATAGGTCGTTTATAAGTTAGTACACAATCAATATACCAAACCGGTATAAAAACCTTTATTTGTCACGCTTGCATCGGCATTCCTAAATCGTAACCATGTTCACACACTCTTCCGAAATAGAAACCTATATTACAAAGAGTCGATCATCCCCCTGTAAATAAAGATCCAAAGATAACCAAACGTCTCCCCAAAAAAGGAAAAGCAGGACCGAGACCGCGACAAATCGCCGATCTTCCAGCCATTTCCGGAGCGAGGCGGCGGCGGCCGTCGCTTCTTCTTCCTCAAGGACATCACCATATAAGGTAAAGTGACTCAGCTGGCCAGTGTGGGGAGAGGGGAGAAGCCAGTGAACGCAGAAAAAGGGCCATGGATCGACGCTGGACGATCGGGCAGCGGGTTGCATCACGCTAACAGCCTGTCCCTCACTCAGTAACACGGGCTGGGGGTTTAGTAGTGCAGAGGCGGCCCGCTGGAAGGTGTGTGGTTGGTTGTGTGTGATTCCTTTTCTTGGTTTAATTCGCGACGAGATTTTCTTTGAAGTAATTTTCTGTGAGTGAGGGTTTGCTATGTCATCGTGAACAGGATTTTCGTACGTTTCGTGAATGACAGTATATGTATTTGGGTTTTATCA
>NW_020869858.1:1605844-1625844 GCF_003789085.1 Penaeus vannamei
ATTCAGCCATACCAATATCTTCAATTATTGAAAGGTAAGCAAATATGGTATGTTCAGGGTGCATCATACATAGACTTTAATTTTTTTATTTTATTATTCTTTCATTCTTTTTCTCTCTTCCTTTCTTTCCATCTTTCTTTCATTCTTTCTCATAACTTTCACTCATTTCAGGTGCAGTTACAGAACACCAAAGAAGAGAAACCACATGCTGAAGGTACAGCTGAGGAGCCAGGACAGCCAGATATGTGTAATCATGATGATTCGATAAGTCAAGTGCAGGAAACGGAGGAGAAGAAAGATGAAAAGATAGAGAAGGGCAATACAGATAGTGATAACAGAAGAGAGAAGGAAAATGATCGCCAGAGTGCTGCTTCTCGAAAGGATATGCAGGAAAGTGAGTGTAGTCTTTTTTCTTCTTCTTCGTCTTCTTGTTTATCTTATTTCCAGATCATGATATAAAGTTTATGACTGATAAATAAAATATTCTTAAGTAACAGTAACTCAGCCTTAGTCAAAGCTAACATGTAGGCAATTAATTTTTATGTAGTATTTTAGACAATACTCCAGAACAATTTCTACATTCCCAGTAAACATACTGTATTAATTTTTTTTCTTTTCTTTTTTTAACAATGGCTAAGAGTGATAATCTTTTGATCTATAAGCTATTGCATTTAATGTGATTATGATATGCATTCATATTTTGTTACCAAGTTTCCATTGTAATAAATGATATGAAAAAGTTTTTACTATTGTTGCTTGTACCAGCAGTTAAATAAGGTGAATTTCACCGCCAAAAAACATAAGTCATATAATTTACTCTGATTGATATTGCATTTTAAAACAAATTTCTAAAGCTAGTTTACCATACTAGGAAGATATATTTACTTTCCTTCCATGTATGTTTAATTCTTAGCATTTGTCTCCTTTACAACAGAACTAGAGACTCTAAGACAAGAGTTGGGTGTGCAGTTAACTTCGCATTCACATGTAATGCTACATGAACTCCTCTTCTCGAACATCATAACACGCCTAGACCTGATGTACATGCGGCAAAAGAAGATACGGAAGGCAGTGCAAGACATCCTACCTCACTTTCTCAATTCATCTTTGAGAGAACTTGACTTCGGCAGAACAAAGATGTTCTCCGAGCAGGACATGTGTAAGGTGTGTCTCTTGTGGCTAAAGTTTTGTGTATGTGATATTCAGTTCTGAGAATTTAGGGAAAGAGAGAGAGATGGGAAGTTTGTGAAGTGAACAGGGGTTTCCTGTAGGGCTGTATCTATATAAATCATAGTTTAGTGGCAATTAAGAAACAGAATTATTAAAAGAATTAACAAAGAAATTATTATATTAAAAAAGAGGTCTAATAGAGAGAGAAAACATCTTGTAGTTTGATAAGAAAGTAAATTTTGCTTCATGTCATGTATGCATAATTTTTATTTGCTCATAAAAGAGTTAGCTTTATGAAATACATATTTACAGAAGTAACTACTTTTTAGGTTAATGGCATTGTAATAGAGTTAGAGAAAGTTGTCTTGATTGCTGATTGTTTTTCATTATTTACAGATTCTGTTTGATAACCTACACAAGGCTGTAAACCTCAGGAAGTTAATGATTGGACGATCCTGTTATTGGCGGTCAAAGATATTTGAAAACTTGTGCACAAAACTCACACACTTGCCTCAATTAACAGAGTTAGGGATTCAGTATATTTGCACCCCAGAAATGATCAGCGGCCTCTCAGAATCATGTCCTCTGCTGTGTGAACTAAATTTAAAGGGTTCGGAAAAGATAACAGACCAGCAGTGCGAGGAAATAGCCAAGTGTTCAAGTCTCAAGATGCTTGACATCTCGGGGACACGGATTACAGGAAAAGGTTGCTGGAAAATTGTGGATTCCATTAAGAATCTCTCGTGGCTGCATCACTGTGCCTTCAACTGTAACTCCGACTCACTCCTGTTTGAATCCAGAGCAGACCTCTTTGACCGCATCAAGGAGCAGCTGATCCACGGTGACGCAACCACGCTCGTGCGGCCAGACTTGAGCATGAGGGATGAAAGATTCAATCTCAAGAACTTCTGGCTCTTTAACCCCCAGACAGAAGACTTACTCACCTCGGTTCTTTTCCCGCACCTGGAGCACATACGGCTGGATTTTGTTTTTCAAGACATGACAGAAGAGCCTGACGTTTCCATGCTCACGACACAGCCAAAGGTAACCGAGCTTGGACCTACTTTATTGTTAATTTAATTTTTTTCTTTTCGATCTATTTTTTATTTTTCTTATTTATTTATGTTTTGTGGTCTTTTTAGGTATGGTAACTACCATACAAGGAGTCAGAATTGGCCAACTAGTCTCTTTTATTTTGGGGGGATTAAATGATAACTTCTATTTTCATTAGCAGAACATAATTATCAGAATAAAAATATTTGTATTAATCCATATACCATTTCCTTCCCTGTCTGAGCTTTTAGATCCTACTTAAAGGAACACAGTAGGGTAGTTTTATATTGAAATTTAATGTAACCTTAATATTAGTACAGCTATCTTTAGCCTGAGAAAAATGTATATATGAATCTATATTAGATAAATTATTAAGTTATTTGTAATGACAGTTTGGGGATAATTACTGGGTTAAATAAGACTTGAAATTCCCATTTTGATTCTTCCAGATAACTCATGGTCTCATTTTTGGGATTTCTCTCTCTCTCTCTCTCTCTCTCTCTCTCTCTCTCTCTCTCTCTCTCTCTCTCTCTCTCTCTCTCTCTCTCTCTCTCTCTCTCTCTCTCTCTCTCTCTCTCTCTCTCTCTCTCTCTCTCTCTCTCCCTCTCCCTCTCTCCCTCTCCCTCTCTCCTCTCCCTCTCCCTCTCCCTCTCTCCTCTCCCTCCCTCCCTCCTCTCTCCCTTCCTCCCTTCCTCCTTCTCCCCCCTCCTCCTCTTCCCCTTCTCCCTCTCCCTCCCTTCCTCTCATTTAAGGTTGAAAATGTTTTGAGCTTGTTTTGCCATTGGAAATCATGTCTTTATGACAAATTAGGCAATCCAGGAAAGATACAGGATTTAGAACTCTGTGGCGTAAAAAGATGTAAACATCTTTCATTTTGCAAGAAGCTTTTACGCTAATGTCAAAAACAGTACAGGAAACAGCTAGAAGATTTTGGTGTCTTTAAAATGTTGATGAATTTTTGCCAATTTAAAGTAAAAATATCCATCTGACACTATGTGGTTCACTAAGGCATATTTTTGTAAAGTTTATAATCATATCATCCTAAATATTTTTTTTTTTTTTTTTGGCCTCCATTATTCATCCATTCCAATCTTTACTTTCCTTTTTGTAGTAGTTCTAGGTGATGTTGAAGTAAGTAAATACACATTTTACAAAGTGCATTAATGAAAAATGAGGTTCATTCAAACATTCTTGGCTGAAGAGAGATCTGGATTCTTCTTCAATTTATTTTCTAGTTCCTGCTTTATCTGCCTTTAAGTATACACCTCTTAATATGTATGATGTTATCACATATGTCTAGACACTTGTACAGGTACACCACTGGTTCTTCATGCAACATATACTAGAGCTATTGTATTGCGAAGATTTTCATTCTTATCCATACCTTTCCTACATTTGTCAACATGAATACGGTTCTTACTAGAGATGATAGATAAAGCTGTGGAATTTATCTGCCAGTCTAGAAAACAAATAGCATGGATAATCCAGCGTATTGTAAGGGCCAAAGGAACAGGAAAGTTGGTGGTGTACCTGTAATTATTTGGTCACTTTTATGGGAGTCAGTTGATAGCAGTTTTGGATATGTCTGCATTTACCATATCATTTTTGTATATTGATTTATCGATTGATATGCAGAAAAGAAAAAAATAACAAACACTAGTTTATTGCTTTGATGATTTAATCTCAAGATTTTCTGACGGAAACATTTTACATTTTCTTCTGAGGAGAAAGGAGCAAAATTTATTGGTTTTATTATTTTATATATTCGTATTGATCATTATGTATTCATATTACCTTGCATCAGTATTTTGAAAATTTAGATTGGCTATTTGACCAGGCATGATTCAGATATGAAAATGTTTCAGTCTTAATATACTGCATTAGGAATCTACATGCATGCTTATTATGCAATCATGAGAAAGATGCTCTTTGGTGTCCATAATTTTTGTTTCAGCAGCTACTGTGTTTTTTTATCAGCTTTTTTGTATTCTGGAATACTATTCAAAAGGCAAGAAATCTCTGTAGGAGTTTCTAAATCAAAACAGGAAATAGGAATGGATGTCTTTTTGAAAAAGATGTTGAGGACATATTTTGGATTTGAGATGTGGAGTATACATTTGACATAGTGTTTTCACAGTATGATGTTTTACATAACTATACATTACTATACATTGTAATGAATCAGAATGATGATTTAACACATGAAAAATATCAAATACCAATTGATACATCTTACATGATAATATAAAGGGCCTTTCACACGATAAATCATTTACACTGGCATTAGTTAGATATTTCTAGAGTGTAAGAAAATATACAGATTTTGAAAGATTGTTTCTAATTACTCTCACAGACATTTGTATTTTGTCCTCCTCAGCTGAAAAAACTGCAAGCCAACTTGTATGACAGGTGTTCAGTGGACTTGGTGAGACGCATGGTGGAAGCCTGCGGAAGTCAGCTGACTGTGCTACATCTTCATTTGGCTGACGACTGGTTCTTTGTTGCTGAGGTAGGACCTGAAGGCACTGTCTGGATAATGTTTGTATTTGTGATATATGTATTTATATACTCATTTGTCTGTTTAGTTATTTAGGTAGCCATAGTTATCTAAGTATGAATTTTCTTTCTTATCTTTGGCACTTTAAGCTTTATGCTGTTCATTCTTAGCTGTATTGGATTGTAATCTGATAATCTCTTGTCTTGCAGGCACACAATGTTGTAGCCAGCTGCTGCCCAAATCTTGTAAATTTGACATTTTCTGGTGACTATAAGGTAATTTCCTATGATTTCTTATCATGTTGGTAATATTTCCAAGTCAACAAAAGCTGCAAAGTTAGAAATATTGCCTTTGTCTTGTATTATTGATTCATGAACTGACCTATTTTTTTTTTTTAATGTCAGGATAGAGTGAAACCATTTCTTTGCATTACAGGCCAGGTACAGTCTAGAGGACAGTGATGAGCGGTTAGACATGGGCATTCCAGCTCCTGCCCACCAGCACCTTGAGCACCTCAATCTGACAGGTGTGATTAGTAACCGCCGCCTAAGATTTGTGCTGAGCCACACACCAGCCCTCCGCACCCTACACCTAGATGGGGAGCTAGAATGGCTGCATGACGCAACCTTCACCTCCATTCTGGAGACCAACCCACTGCCAGATCTTGAGGTTAAACATCAGCTTTTGAGAGTTGTCGGATATTGAATTTTCTAGCGATGTTTGCTTGTGAGGGCTATCTCATGGCGATGTTGAAGATTGTTCGCTCTTGATCATCTTTCCTATTTTGCCCCCTTCAGAGCTGTGATGAGATTTGAGCTTTTATATCTTTATATACATCATGATGAGATTTCTGCCATGTATAGTGTATATGCCATGAGAATAGTGCACAAACAGAGGAGAGTTTAAGTACAGGAACTCGTGCTAGGAATTTAGAAATTAAAACTTGCTTGTTAGGTATGAATTTGCTAAATAGAATTGAATTTTGTGAAGACAATCTTTCCATCAAAGCATGAACATTAATAAGTTGACAACCTAGCTACACATGATAGAAAGAGTATGAAAAAAATTCAGGTTACTGTACTCCAAAATTTTTATTTTCAGGAAGTCTGGTTCAACGTCTCAACCACCGTCACATTAGGCACTGTGCGGTTGTTACTAATGCAAGAGAACTCGCTACGATGCATTGGACGCCTATGTCACATGGGGGCTGCGACCATGGAGGAATACCAAGAACTGCTCAGCCTTGTACGAAAGCATAATTTAGACACAAAGTTAATCTGGGTAACGGATGAGCGGATTAAGTAGATGTTTAAAACAAGGATAAAGGACTTTGTGAGATTATATGAAGACCTTAAGTGAACCTTATATCTTTATGTATGGGTAAGCATAATATATGTTTGTATATATGTATATGCTTTGTATTGATATCAAAACAATGAAAAGTGTGTGAGTGACTTAAATGAATGCTCTTTCTGGTCATTATTATTTATGCAATTTTATTTTTGTAAAGGCTCCTTCCCTTCCCAACCACATTTTATGCATTAGCAATATGTGAATATGTCTACTATATTTACATGAATTTCTTCATGCATCTAAAAATCATATTGCTGTTGTATCTGAAGTGTAAAGATAATTCCGACATTATAATAATGTTAATGAATATTACAATAGGAACTACTGAGCTGCATGCATACACATTATGCAAAAGTTGATCGGAATTTCTGAAGGAAGTTAAGAAGATGTTAATTGGATTTTTTTTGAGATGTTTCAAAAAAATTAGTACCTGTATTAGAAACAAAAAGATGTTCAAATTTTCTTTACTATGGTCATAATGGTTTTCTATTTTAATGTACAGTATCTATTTACATATTTATTTCTTGCGTATTAAAACTAATGATTGTTGGACAGTAAGACAGACGTTTGTTTTTAGAAAAAAAAAATTATTCAATGGTGGGCTTTGTTTATCGTTTCCCAGGTGTTAGGTTAGTTGTCTGTTTGTCATATGGCCTTTTGTACTGATAAAAGTCCAGGAAAGTTGTCTGACAATAATTTCATAAGTGTCTTACTCTAAATTGTGGCTGTGAGATAACAGATCTATGGATTTTTATTCTTTTTTAATTGCACTTAACAAGATTTTCGTATTTTTGAACATACGTGTTTTTTTCTAGAATATAACACTAGAATGGATTTGGTTTATGTAATGAGAAGATGGCAACTGCTGTGGAATACCAGATAATAGTAACTAGACGTTATGCTGTAATACATGTAATTACATTAATTTTGCCATTTATGCTGTTTCTGAACAAAGATAGACTTTTTCAAATGCAGTATTATATCCACATGATTATGGGGTGCACTGCATATCTGCATATAAAGAGATATTTATCCAGAATGAGAAATAATCAACAAGACAAGTGACTGTTAAAATCTCTTAAGATTGTTGTACTCTCCCTCAGACTATAGTATTCTGCAACAAGACTTTAACATCGCACTTGAATTAATTTTATGCTCGAGTTAAAATTGGGTATCATTTCATTGGTTCTGTAGCTTGGGTAATTGTACATAACTTGTATTATAATGAACAAAAGTATATGTGATTGCGTAAGGAAACTTATTCTGCTGTTTATGTAATACTGATGAAAGTATAAAATCATGTAGCGGTTAAAAAAAAAAAAAAAAAAAATGTTTATGTGTTGAAAGATGAACTTGTTTGCATTCTCTCATTCTTTTAAACCCACTGTCATCATGTACTTTCACTGCCCACGGTGGTTTTTGTTATATTCATTTGGTTTACACACCAATGGTACCATAAGTGCATAATCACCGATTCATTTACTAGGCCCATGTTGATCTTACCTGCTAACCCAGTTCTGTGACTTTTGATTTAAAAAGAAGTATATTTCTATTACTATTATTGATTTTATTTTTATTGTTGTATTTATTATTGTTATTATTATTATTATTGTGATTATGATATTAACAATAATGATAGTAATAAAAAAAAAGAGGGTAAGTAGATGAAGTCAAGAAGGACTAGTAATTGAAGCATTGGTGACTGAGTGCTTCTGAAGTCACCCCCGTAAGTAAATAAAATCAATAAAACAAAAAACTGGTGTCAACGGATTAATATGATGATACGTTGTAATTGTAAATGGTTCAGTTATTCATTGTTATTATTATGATTATTATAATTATTGTTATTGCTACTACTACAACCACTACTACTACTACTGTTACTACTACCACCACCATTACTACTACTGCTACTACCACTACTACTACTGATATTGCTATTATTGTTATTATCTGTATATTTTTTCTTCTTTTTTCTCTCTTGTGGTTGAGGTCGACACATGACGAAAGTACTTGATATACATAACACTCTTACCCTTGACGTCTGTGAGATTGGAGCACTGTTACAGTTTTCAAGTGCAATTTTGAGTAGATTTTACAGTATTTTTGAACTGAAAGAAATATGTCCAAAACTCAAATATAAGGCCAACTAAAAATGGCTTTTATCACACACACACACACACACACACACACACACACACACACACAACATATATATATATATATATATATATATATATATATATATATATATATATATATATATATATATATATATATATATATATATATATATATATATATATAATTATATATATATATATTGAGGAAGTTGTTTGAGTCTGTTTAATACCATTTGAATTGCGTACTTAAGTGTTTAGATCTTTTTATTGTGTGTGTGGTTGTGCATTTTTACTTCTTAGCAACTAAAACATTTTACAAGGCACAAAGGCAAGATATATATAATTATTATTATTATTATTATTATTATTATTATTATTATACACTGATTTATGATGGGAATTCCCCACACTATACCGAGCCACATGCAGGGCATCGTGTGCAATAGGCCATTTGAGTGAAAAATTAGAAGCGCAGGAAACATACGTTTACCCTATTTCCCACAAGGCTAAAATATATGAAAGGCTTAAGCTAACATATGAGAGTCTGAATTTCCTCAATGACTGCAACTAGGCCTAAGCAAGTGAACAGCAATTTAGAATAACAAAGAACAAGACCAGTAATGCATTTAACCTTTCAGTGATGGGTATGTGTACAGCCATCATGACATAATGGCTTACGGCGTATATATACATCTCGTAACAGATGGGCCAGCTGTACACAGCTTAGGCCTAGCCACATAATCTAGACTGTTGCGTAATATTACGTCACAAAAGAATTAGGTCCCGTCATCATAGGATTCAGCTTGGTTCACCACAATGTGATCAAGTGTCATCTGTCGCGAGTGGGTTTAGAAATAATTGTAGATTTTTAGGGAATAAGATTTGATCTGATCATATTGATTGATCAATCTTCATGTATTATTTATTTATATGTTCATTATATTCTACCTTAAGATTGATCAATCAATATGATCATATCTACCTTTTATGTATTATTTATTTGTATGTTCATTATATTCTACCTTTTTTTAGGGGGGAATACAGTTCTTCATGGGAGTTGGCTACTTTTGTATAATAATGATTCACAAGTAATACTGTTAAGATAGTAGTATTTATCTTCTCCATATGTGTAACTGTATGAATTTAATTATGAAATAACTGTTTGGCAGGTGAGTGTTCCCTTTCATATATAAAATGTTTTTTATATGAAGTTCATTCAGTATGAGACAGGCCCACAGTATTACGAAAGTATGATTTTGTGAAATCTTGATTATATTGCAGCGCATTTCATGTAACTGAATCTATAAATCTTCATATATTTCATATTTGTATATTCACAGTTTTCAGTCGTCATATCTATATAACTACCTAAATGGATCCAGTTACAAGAATGCTTAATAATTGTCATTACCACTTTTAACCTTTTTGTTAAGTGCATAATTGTTTTATTATTATTGTCATCATTATTATTATTATTATTATTATATTGCTGATTATTCTTATTATTATTATATATTATTATTATTATTATTATTATTATTATGATTATTATTATTATTATTATTATATATTATTATTATAATTATACCATATTATTGTATTGTCACTATCATAAGTACATTAAATAATTGATTACCACTTTTAACCATTGTCATCATTGTTATTATATTGTCATCATTATTATTATGTATGATTGATGATACATCCATTATGCAAAATAATGATGTCATTACATTGTTATTATTTGTCTTTAAAAATAGCAAAAATTTACAGATACAAGCATTATCCTTTCACAATAAAATTCCTTTTTTTTAAATAATATCAGTGTGTGTGCTGATATCTGGGTATGTTCACATACAACTTCAATCAAACTCTCTCTCCTCCCTCTCTCTCCCTCTCTCTCTCTCTCTCCCTCTCCCCTCTCTCCCTCTCCCTCTCCTCTCTCCCTCTCCTCTCTCCCTCTCCCTCTCTCTCTCTCTCTCTCTCTCTCTCTCTCTCTCTCTCTCTCTCTCTCTCTCTCTCTCTCTCTCTCTCCCTCCCTCCCTCCCTCCTCCCTCCCTCCCTCCCTCCCTCCCTCCCTCCCTCCTCTCCCTCTCCCTCTCCCTCTCCCTCTCCCTCTCCCTCTCCCTCTCCCTCTCCCTCTCCCTCTCCCTCTCCCTCTCCCTCTCCCTCCCTCTCTCTCTCCTCTCTCTCTCTCTCTCTCTCTACTTTTAATATAAACCCTCTCTTGCTCTCCCTATTTTTAATGATTTTTTAAAAATTGGTTTCCTAAATATTAAATAGCTGAATATAAAGAATACCATTTTATCAACATATCTGCAGCAGAAATATTACCAAAAATCAAATTATGTAAATTATATTTCTCCAATGTTTCTGTAGTTAAAGTGGGAGATGTATTTTTTTCTGTAAAAATATATATGTGTATTTGGTAAGTTTCTCTAAATATCTTTAAATTACCAAGCATTTACTTATGATTTTATAAAATGTATATAGGAATATGCTTATACACAATGCTATTTGACATTTCTTAAAATAAAAAAGAAATATCTCAAAATTTGTTACATAGATTTGGATATGAAAAAATTATGTTTTATATATTCATAATGTCATTTGAAAGCATTTAAACTTGAAATGCTAAAAGGACATTTTTTCAATAAAATCTTTCAAACGTTTATGTTAAATGTTTTGTTTTCCCTTCCAATTTATACAGCATGGCCTTGTATTGGGTTTTCCAAAGATTGCCTTCAAAATAAAGGATATTGAAGTAAATTTCCAAAATGACCACTAGTGAAATAAGTAAGAGAAGTATTTAATTGTTATATATATATTTTAAATATATTGGTCATTAATGGCAAGATCACACTAGCATTTTATTAAAGGCACAAGTATTTTATCACTGACGAACTTTTGATAATGTGCCGCACTCCCAGGATACAGCCCTCTGTAGTAGATATTCAGTCACATAAATTGTGAGCAAAGAGTATGTAATCTGCAGCTATGACGTTATCACTGATATTCACTTCCATCGAGACATGACTTCTGTCCTCGCTGTGTTCTTGCTTGTGTTATATTTCCAGAAATACAACTTATATATTGATAATGCATAATACAGTATCACATTTTATTAAAAATGTGCTATGAAGCAAGTATTACTCAGCATCTCCTCAGGTCTGAATATATAATTTGTTTATGGCTGTTTATATCATACAAACTACATGATATAAAGTAATGGTAAATTGCAGCATACAAACATTACTTTTGTCTAGCTTAGTGTTATTTGACTTAATTGACCAAAGATATAATACTGCATGTTAATTAACAAATCATATCACTGTCGGACTAGCATGCATGTTGGACCAAAGGATTCGTGGAGGTGTTATAACTGCAATGTGCAAACAATTTTAAATACACATTATATATTACTCCACATCATAGTCAAATCAAGTCAATATATTTCAACATCTAAGTACTGCTATCTGTCTCTGTACTCTTATCATTATTATAAAGAAATATCTAAAAGATCAAATCAATCAAGCTCCTATTTTCAAGACAATTACATTTAATTTGATCTTCATTTGTTTCATGAACCAGAAAGTCAGGATGCAAATGAACGACAGTAAAACAAATATGTCTTTATTATAGATCCTCTTTTAGAAAAATCACAGAACACTGATAGTCATTCATATCTGTCTATTAGTCCCTTAGTCTTTATATTTCTGATTATGAAATCAATGTAAATATCTGAGCATTAACGCAGGTGCAACACATATATATTTGCCTCACCCTAGTTGCAAGAACCGAGAAATACATTAGCATACAATAACATGAGCAACTTACATAAATATCATGAAAATGAATCTATTCATGATGATGAATTTCATGTTCTTTCTGTAGTCAATAAACAGCAGCTGCTTACAGTGCAAGCCCATGTAATCTCATTGAATAATACAACCTTGATTTTTCAGTTGTTTATTTCTTGTGGTGTGTGTGGTGCGTGACAGCTAGTGGCGGTGGATGCTTAGTACACGGTCCATGTGATCTGCTTCATCTTACAGGCCATGAGTTCTCCGAGTAATTCTCTGGATCGTTCTGTGTGGGATGTGGATAATTACCCTTTTCAGTAAATTAATTATGTAATATTGTAGTTTAGAACAGATACAAACAAAACACACACACACAACACACACACACACACACACACACACACACACACACACACACACACACACACACACACACACACACACACACACACACACACACACACACACATAATAATCCAATTAACTTCTATTACCTGACACTCTAGGACAGTGGTGGAAACAAAGGATATTTAAACGAGAGCAACAAAGGCAGAGAGTCTCAATGCTGTCATCTGTGAGCCGAGCACATCCGTCGACCCGAAGCTCCTGTAGACTGTGCCGCACTCCTCCTCCTACAAGGTGCTGAATCCCTATGTCTGTCACCTGTTGAGATTGTTAAAAAGGTTATTGAAAGTGAATATGATATGTATGGTGTATATTATCTCCCTTTCCTCTCTCTCTATTCTCCTTCCCTCTCCCTTTCTCTTTCCCTCTCCCTCTCTTCCTTCCACTCTCTCTCTCTCTCTCCCCCCTCTCAACCTTGCCCTCATCCCCATCCCTGTCTTCGCCCTTGTCCTTGCACTTGCCCACACCCAAGGCCTCATCCTCATCCTCGTCTTTTCCCTTGCCATAGCTTTCTCCCTCCCTCCCCCCTCCCTCCCTCACTCACCCACCCCCACTATCACTGTCATTCTTACTCTATATCTCACCCCTACTCTCACTCTCATTCACACTCCCACTCTCTTTCATCTCACTCCCACTCTCGCTTTCACTCCCTCTCATTCTCACTCCCACTCTCAATCTCACACCCACTCTCACTCACTCTCACTCCCACCCCCTCTCCCACTACAACTCTTAGTCTTACCTTAACTCTCATTTTCACTATTAGTTCAATTCCTATTCCTACTCCCACTCTTTCTTTGTTCCCTCCTCCAATCCATTTCCTTCTCTCCTTCTTCTTCTCTGCCCTTCTTTTCCTCACATCTCCCCTTTCTTATTTATTTTATTTCCCCTCCTTTTTTTCTCTTCCAGTTCTCTTGACTTTTGTCCCTTTTTTTCTCATTCTTTCAAAGATCAAATATATTTCTTCACATCCTCTCTCTTCTCTTCTAGGTCTATTGCATTCTCTTTTATTCACGGTTATTTTGTATATCATTCCTTTCCCCATTATCTATTCACATTTTTCCTCTACTGCAAAATGGAGGATTATAGTTTAAACAGGCTATCAAATTCAACATATCATGGAATGCAAAAAACACCTAATATATCAATATATCTTTTTAAATTATGATATCTCTAATTCATATGAAGTAAAACCTTTTTTAACTTTTACTTGCCACTCTCAACTTTTCCCAGTGAAAATTTTGGATATCTAAAAATTTTCAAAACTCTTTCTGAACAAACCCAACAGCACCTGTGTTCTAGCGATGTTGAGACAGACAAGGTGTGTCAAGGTGGCAATTGCAGTGAGAGCATGGTTGGTGATGGTGGTATTAGGAATGTGGAGTTCTTGGAGGAACGGACAACCCCCAACTAACGAGCCAACCACACGGTCCGTGACTCCTGAGAGGCCGTTGAGGGTGATGATTCTCAGCCTGGTCTTGCCTTCACCGAGTCTGATGAGTGCTGAAATAATGGGGAGAGGAGGGTCAAAAATCTTGATGAGCTTTTATGCCTTCCATTACAAAAAGATATCATGACTTAATCTTTCTCTCAACTGCCTTAAAAAGGTAATATATAAGCATCATATTTCCTTGCAGTATTCTGCCTATAAGAAATTGTATAAAGAGTGTGCTAGTTTCTTTTAGCAATTGCAAAATCACTCACAGTACTCTGAGAAGTGGTTATCACTGACTATTGGTGGTTGTGGCAAATGCAATACCTGGAGATGCTTGGCAACATCCAAACATGCTAACCCTTTGCCTGAAATCTGGCAGTCCCTTAAGTCTGAAAATGAAAATCAGTTCACTCTGCATCCTTGATTAATATATTCTGCTTTTTAAATTTAGGTTACATACACGGTACAACATACTGGAATCAATACAAATTTAATGAAAACCAATGTTATAAAATACAGGCTAATACAACGTCAACTTTTCTTAGCACAATTGCAATAAGTATTTTGTTCAAAGATAAATTTTGGATATCAAACTCACACTTACCTAAACTTGTAAGGTGAGAGTGGAGAAGAGAGGAAAGAATGGTGTCGGTGCAACTTCCTCTCTTTGTGAACTTTGTGAGAAGTCTGTCCTTTAGGGGCAGTGGCAGCCTTATATAATATTCTGCTGGGATTGAGCATGTAACATCTAGACATCTGTAAATTTGTTTTAAAAAATATTGTAAGGCAATAACTAGTAACTGATGTACAATATATTTCAAATGTGTGTGTGTGTGTGTGTGTGTGTGTGTGTGTGTGTGTGTGTGTGTGTGTGTGTGTGTGTGTGTGTGTGTGTGTGTGGTGTGTGTGTGTGTGTGTGTGTGTGTGTGTGTGTGTGTGGTGTGTGTGTGTGTGTGTGTGTGTGTGTGTGTGTGTGTGTGTGTGTGTGTGTGTGTGTGTGTGTGTGTGTGTGTGTGTGTGTGTGTGTGTGTGTGTGTGTGTGTGTGTGTGTGTGTGTGTGTGTGTGTGTGTGTGTGTGTGTGTGTGTGTGTCAAAACAAAGTCATCTGAAACCATAAAAAAACAATGACATGTCCAAAGTCAGTAACGATGTCAAAAGTAATGTTAAAATCTATAATGTTCAAAATTTGTAACCATGGCATTATTATAAATGGAATTTAAAATTATCATATAAGATGATAACTTCCCAAATATGAAGAAAACAATTTTTAAAAAATCAATTAAAAGTAGTGTTTAAACAAACTTACAGATCTACGAGAGTTGACGGCTGCATAGTGATGAGGCAGTCAATAAGGCTCCAGTTCCATGTAATTAATTTTCTTTCATATATAAGCCTTTCTTCTAAACTAATTCTATGAGGCTAAAATTTATCTTTCCTGATATCTGACCTTCGCAGTTCTGTTTCCACAGCTACTCTGCAAAATTAGCGCTGGATAACGTCTGCAATTACAAATCACAGAAACTCAGTTAATTACATATTGATGAAGCAAACTACATTTACAGCACTCTCTAAATAGCAGAAGTTACCAACATTCAACATGGTATAAATCCATACATCTCTCAAAAATGTACAGAAATAATTACTGACAATTTTTCAAACAGAAATTTCAATACATATCTTTTACATAAAGACCTCTAGTATTTTTCTATTTTGTTTGGTAATATTCCTTTACTCCAGCATGTCTCTCAGTCAAACACTTTTTCTGTAGCTTAATCATTTCCAAATACTCACTAATAGCTAAAAAGAACAAAAAAAAGTACAGCATCTAAAATGAGGAATAAAGGACATACAACTCATTTTACAAATGATTTATATTAAATTGATATTCACAACCTCCATAACATGAAAGTAAGGAAGAATGATAAACATCCTTACATATAAGGAAAGGAATGAGAATAAATAATCTTACCGTAAAATGTATAACTAAAGTATTACGTCTTGACAATGAAAATCCTTGAAATTTATTTCAATCACTGCTCATCCTTACAGTTGCTTGTAAAGCTTATACAGCATGAAGATTGTTATTCAACTCCTTTTTAATGATTCTCTTTAGAGTTACATTAATGACACACACTATTTCTGCTACCACTGCATCATTCATAATCATTGTAAAGAAGCTTGCATGATCTACAAGTTAAGTGTAAAATCAGAAAAACTGTGTATTACTGTGAATCAAAATCAGATGTTTTGGGATTTGATGTATCAAAGTCATTTTCAAATCAATAAGCAAAGACGAAATGTGTCACTGCCGGTTCTTGCATGTTAATTGCAAATATGCATTACAAATAGACAAAGACAGAACCATTCAGATCAAATCACAGAACATTTTGATTGCCAATTAGACAAATCACTTTCGCATTATCCCGAGTAAACGATTTAAATCACAAAACAACGAAAACAAAAACAAAACAAAAAACGTCTTGTAGCAACGAAGGATCAATCAGTGGACAATGAAACTCCATAACAAAACAAAATACAAACCCACATGGTATTAATGAACAAACCTCAACATTCACCAGCAAAGGAAAATTCAGTGCCAAGACTTACAAGGTGTCATGGACGGCTCCAAGTCAGCTGTCATGAGCGTGATTGTCTTTCGCATGACGTTGTTTTTGTTATTGTTCGGGTTTGTTTACATTTGCCAGCTGAGACGTCGTCGCTCCCTTCCCCGACCGACACTGTTTGTGTACATCGCCGCCCACTTGGGAAGAGTTTTGATATTGATTTTTATTTTCTTTGTTATTTATCCATCTATGAATTTATATACCTACTGAGTATGAGAGTTAGGATCTAATATTGGATCAACATACAGGGTATTTGGGATTATAAATGTATTGTAGATGTTTCCTAAATTGTGAATATACCGTCGATTCAACTGAATTCACATTTGACCAACATTTATGATATATATCTATATGAAATAGATTTATCATATGAAAAGGAAAAGGGAGACGAAGCGACTTTATCCTCTCTTGCATTTTGGTACTAGACGAAAGGTCAGGCTGATTCTTTTGAGACATTTCAGTTTCTTCATGACATTATTTAGTGTAGGCATATGTGATTAAAACACGATTAAATTCAACCGTTTAAGTCCTTATATACATGAGTCGTATCATTTATATAACCATACTATATATATATATATATATATATATATATATATATATATATATATATATATATATAATATATATATACACACACAACACACACACACACACACACACACACACACACACACACACCACACACACACACACAATATATATATATATATATATATATATATATATATATATATATATATATATAATATATTATACATATATAACATATACACACACACCACACACACACACACACACACACACACACACACACACACACACACACACACACACACACACACACACACACACACACACACACACACATATATATATATATATACATATATACCACACACATATATATATATATATATATATATATATATATATATATATATATATATATATACACACACACACACACACACCACACACACACACACACACACACACATATATATATATATATATATATTATATATATATATATATATATATATATATTATTATATATTGTATATATATATGCATGTATGATATATATATATGCATATATTTACATACATACATATATATACGCATATAAATGTGTGTGTGTGTGTGTGTGTGTGTGTGTGTGTGTGTGTGTGTGTGTGTGTGTGTGTGTGTGTGTGTGTGTGTGTGTGTGTGTGCGCGCGCGCGTACATATATACATATATGTAACTATGCCCCCTCAACCGAGAAAGTTTGTCTCAGGTAATCGCAAAAAAGCACTTTAGATACAGTTTGTTATCTTCTCACGTTCGTACTATTGATAACGTAAGGCAGCCTATGTGATATTATATACATTTATCTAAACTTCATACTTTATAACTACTTTATCATCATCACATCACGGACAGTTCATCTCACTGAACAGCCTTGACATGATCTAACAACATGATTATAAGCATAATGCGGTCGGGTGGCCAGTTCCTTTCCGCCCCGACTTTGACTCCAACATGAAGCTAGTACTCAGTCGTAGCAGGTTTAAAGGAGAGGGGCTTGACGGGAATTAACCTAGGACCTGTAATATTACAAAAATGATGCTTTATCTCAAGGTTTATGTCCTCTCGGATGCAACTATTTCTTACTATGATGTTGAAGTCATATCTAAGATATAGTTTCCAGGTAGCGTGGTGTTCGAGACGTCTTTCCCAGGCATATCTTGCAGGTATTGTGATACCGAAGGCAACAATGGTATGGAATGCAAACCCTTTGTTGGTAGTTTTTTGGCGTTCCTTTTTATGCTTAAATAAACGTTACGCCATTGCATTAGCTTCCTTATTTTTGAATAACGATTGTTGAAATAAAACAAGCAAATGGTTTAGGAAGCTACTTTTATATGATACATACTGGTCTTGTGGTTGCTTTAATGAAAATGATATGCCTCCTGCTTCGGTGGCAATGATAAAACTCCAAATTATCTTTGAATCAGTGTGATAAGCATCACCCATTGTCTTCAACACAGAGATGTCTCGCACGTACACGCCATTCAACCATCTCTGCTTTTAATGTCTATTAGATTTCTCCAAGACTATTTAGCGTAGCAATAGAGAAGAATAAGTTGCTTCCTATACGCGCTCTAAAGTAAGCAAGAATTTTCTTAATTCTGTGCAAGTACTTACACTATTCGAGCGAGTCTCAATTCTATCTGTCGGATACGATGGATATAAATGATTTTAGATTTATGCCTTTCTCAGTCTCAAACACTTGTCGCAATACCACTTAAATGTGATATTTCAAGGTCACTCGTGACTGCTTTTCGTTATTCTGTGATTACCAAACATCTGCATAGTGATATTAGGTTCCTGAAGGTCGAACAAGGAATACAATAAATGATTTACAAATTTGACTCAGAACGCTGGTTACATGCATAACAAAGGCTATTGCAGACCGAAACTATTGATTTTAATTCTGAGTCAAAGGGAATCCCAGACACTCCTTAATAACGGGATAATCTAGACTTATATTTGAAATAACGAAAAAGGAAGTAGAAATTGCGAAAGAAGCAAAACAGGATAATCTAGACTCTTACATTTGAAATAACGAAAAGGAAGTAGAAATTGTGAAAAAAGTAAAGACAGGATAATCTAGATTCTACGTTTGAAATAACGAAAAAGGAAGTGGAAATTGCTAAAGAAGCAAAACAGGATAACCTAAACTCTTACGTTTGAAATAACGAAACGGAAGTAGAAATTATTCACACGAAATGACCCAGCCAATAAACGATCTTTCTTTTCTCCTTAGATATCACACAACATCTGCTTATTTCCTTCTGTGAAACGACCAGTGGCTATGACCAGTAATGTGCCGTTGTAACTGGTTCGGTGGAGGGTTTGGTGAAAAAGTGCGAGATATTTCGGTTAAAAACTTTATCAGTTGAGTAGTTTGACTTGGACGGTTTGGGACGGAGGGTGAAGTTGGCAGGTATAAGCAGAATGAGTGATACACACACACACACACACACACACACACACACACACACACACACACACACACACACACACACAACACACATCTTTATATATAATATATATATATATTATATATATATATTACACACATACACACACACAACACACACACATTAACACACACACACACACACCACACACATATATATATATATACATATATATATATAACACATATACATACATATATAAATTTGAACCATATATATATATACATATATATATATATTATAATATATATATACACACATATTATGTGATATATTGCTGTGTGTTATGTATGTATGTATGTGATATATATTATATATATACACATATATACTATATATATATATATATATAATATATATATAGTATGTATATATGGTATATATATGTATATATATATATATATATATATATATATATATATTATATATATATATATACACATCATATATATATTAGATATATAGATATGAATTATATATATATATATATATATATATATATATATATA